>PITA01004047.1:44501-129415 GCA_004023965.1 Spilogale gracilis
CCTTCCTTCCTTCCTTCCTTCCTTCCTTCCTTCCTTCCTTCCTTTGATTTTATTTTTTATTTAGCAGAGATAGAGCACAACCAGAAGGAGCAACAGACAGAGGGAGAGGGAGAAGCAGATTCTCTGCTGAGCTGGGAGCCCCATGTGGATCACAGTCCTGTGTTAGTGCTTTATCTCAATAGAACCCACATACTGCATTAGAATCATAGATATGTATCTGGTATCTACCTTCTTTCAGCCAAACCCAGGCACATGGCATCCATCCATGCTATTGAGACTAACTGTAAATGACTCAATTTTTTAATCCCTTGGAGAGTGAATGTTTCAAGACTATGAGAAAAAAAATCACTTGATTTTTATTGTTCATTGCTATCCAGTGGGTAAGATTCTTCTTTTTTTTTTTTTTAAAAAAAGATTTTATTTATTTATTTGACAGAGAGATAAAGAACACAAATAGGTAGAATGGCAGGCAGTGGGAGAGGGAGAAGCAGACTCCCTGCTGAGCAGGGAGCCTGATGCAGGGCTCGATCCCAGGACCCCGGGATCGTGACTTAAGCCCATGGCAGATGCTTAACTGACTGAGCCACCTAAGTGTCCCCAGTGGATAATATTCTTTAGTGCCTAGATGCACTTTAATACCTGAAAGCTACTATTCTCTTGTTGTGTTCTCAATTGTTATTTATTTGTTAAAGAACCAGGATCAACGGTGACACCCACACACAAATCCCATGCCTCCTGGAAGTGGTCTTAGGCAGCATAGTCATCTTTTTTCTATGGGGGCAAGGCTAAAGCTCCCTGTCTTGGTCGCCACCTAATTCCACTTGGATGAAAAGCTTTGCACTCCCACTTATATGACCTCATTCTTTCCTCCCAGTTGTCCCATGGGAAAACCAATTGGCTTTCATCCCATTGGACAGGTGGATAGGGCTCAGGCTCTAAGAGATTAAGTGGCTTGCCCAGATTGCACAGAACACTAGACCTTAACTCTTCCTACCTCCTCATTTTGTCTCTCTGTAGATGATGCCTTTGAGCACACTGTATAACACAGAGCCGATAAAAACCTAGGAACTCTAAGTAGGAGGTTTGAGTGTTCAATAGATTGATCAGCTGACAAAACACAGAGAAGAGGCAGGTGTCTGGGCCCAAGCCCAGGGTAAGCTAGCTGCTGTCATGCCGGAAGTCTTCACAGTCCTCGGAATCTTAATTCCCTCTTTGAGTACCCAGCACATTCCACGGCATCTTCCTGGCAGGGGTGCATGTGGTCAGCAGCAGGGTGACGGGAAACCAGAGAAAGCTAGGGTGAATACAAGGAGTTAGTTCCTCATTTTGTCCCAATCAAAACATTAGGAAAGACAGTGGGACAGTGGGGATTGACTATACAGCCCCCAAGACCTACAGATCTTCTTGGTGATAATTCTCTGATCATGTCTTCTGATCTTTCATTTAAATTTGGGCTTTTTTTTTTTTTTTTTTTTTTTTTTTTTTTGTCTGGACTAGTGTCACAGCCTTCTGGGGGGGCTGCTTTTGCTTCCTGGCTTCCTTCGTCCATTGACCTGCCCCTGGTAGTCCTGGTGAGAATCAGACTTGCCTGCTTTTCCCTGTGACCCGTGGTAGTCCATCCTTTTCTGTCCATGTCTTCAGTCTGGCATTCAGGGGCATTCTTATTTGCCCAAAGGCCCCCTTTGTTCTAATCAGGCTGAATCGCAGTCCATTTCCCCAGCACTCAAAGCTCTTTCACGCTGCATATAAAATGCAAGTTCTGCCTGCAGTCCCCTTTACCTGCTTCTTCACTGGCCAATTTCCTCTTGAAAGGTACAGCTTTGCAATCTCCCTGGGGGCATTCCCCATTTCCAGTGGGTGTGGTCCCTCTGCTAGCTGATTCCTACTATCTAGTTGGCAGGCACTGTGTCAATTTGCCCCTCAGTTTCTCTCTTTAGATTATTTGCTCCGAAACTCTTGGGCTTCCGGCAAGGTTATAAGCTATTGTTCAGTAAATGTCTCTTGAAATAAATAAGACAAAGATCCAGTGGGCTGGCTTGTGGCCGGTGGACAGGAGAGGGGCCTTATGTGTGGAGAAAAGAACCCAGATCACCTCAACAACAGTGCCCCAGAGTTTCTGCTGGGCAGACTACGAATCCCGGAGGACTCCGCACACCAGCTTGCCACTTGGGCCATGTGTGAACCCTGTATGTTACCAGGGGATTTTTCTCTATATCTAGAGTCCGTGGACCCATCCCCTGTGAATGGAGTCTGGTGTGCAATGCATGTTGGGAGGTGGGGAAGTGGGGGGAAGAACCTAGGGGAACGGAGAAGAAGGATGTGTGGTTGGGGTTAGTTAAACAGCTGACAGCTACACTGACTTATTTTTGATCTTGAATAAAGAGGATTTTTTGAGCGCGCATTTTGTCCTTCTTAAGCGTTCTTTCTAAAACATATATAAATAGAAGAAACAACCAAAAAACCCCATCCTAATGTCTGCTCAGTTCCTAGGTCCTTGCTAGCCAAGCTTGTTACACACGGGGGCAGTAGCATACCATGAACCTTCTCTGGAGCCCCCATGGGGGCTGATTTATGAATCTGGAGCGTTCACTGGGAATTTTAACTCTAGCTAGATATTTTCCATTTCATATACATCGGCAAGAAATATCACTTAAGACAAAGTTGGAAATAAATTAAGCAGGGAACCACATATAAAGAGGTTTATATTTGTTTTTCTGACATAGTTTGTGAATTTTTATACTTTGAATGTTTTCAGACTGGATCACAAACCTCCAGTTTGAATCCAATTGTGCCAGAAGCCTGTTTCCATCAACTCGAGAGTGTGCCCAAGAATTTCAGCTCAAAATAGAAATTCTCTCCATGTCAATGAATGGCTTTTGAATGGCTAGACTGTCCCAGACACTGTCCTTCAACTGTCCCATGGATTACTCAGTTCAACACTCCAGGAAGCTAACATCATTATCCTTCTACACCGGAAGAAGAATTAGGCTCAGAGAGGTCAAGCACCTTGGTCAAGGTCACACAGCTAAAAGACAAAGGCACTTGAACGTATATTCCGTGTAATGGCCAGAAGAATGCTTTTCTCGCTCATGAATGCATGCCTAATACTTGGGACAGTGCCAGGCCACAGGCTTAACACTTAATAAATATTTGTCACACGAGTCGATGGCTGAGGGTTTGCTGACTCCAGGGGCAATTCTCTGTGTACCTTGTGGTGCTTAAAGGAAGTGGATGACAAGTCTTCAAGCGTTCCTAGCGGATGCTCTATCATTGTGACTGTATTGGGGCCAGAGAGGAGAGCCCCAGCCTCCAGGACCTCTGCAGACTCCCACTCAAGAATCAGAAGGCAGGGGAGCGATATCAACACATCTTAAAGGGTGATTTCTTGCTGAACAAATTCACTGTGATGCAAAAGAAAGAAAACCGCGCAGTGTGGATTTGGAGCGTCAGATTTCATTCTAAGTAAATTGTGCGGAACTGGGAGATAAGGAGCTGTTCGTTACCTATGGGGAGGGCAGCGTTTTGATTCTGGTCACGCAAATCCCAGAAACATTCAGGCATGGGCACGAGGAGGCTGTCTCCCAACATACATCCTTCTCTCATTCCTGTGCAGGGCAGAAGTCCAGAATGGGGAGTCACTGAAGAGCAAATGCTCTACTTGGAAAGGTCTCTCAATGGCCTCTAGGTTGCACACACCTGCTTCTCTGCCCTGGGCCAGGATAAGACATCTTGGGGATGGAGGATGGACCATCAGGGGGCCAGGAAATGGCAGGGGTCTGCGGGTCTGGGAAGCATGTTGAGATCCACTTTGAGACAGGAACTCTGGTGACTTGGAGGTTCTGGGGACATTCCAGAAAGGGGAGACTGTGAACCAGGGGGAGTGACTAGAAGCCCTCTACACACTTGAAGAAGTTTGCCAATTAACATGTTTGTTTTGTCCCTATCTACTGTGCACTGTCCCGCAGTGAAAGGCCCCACCTTAGCCAAGAGACAAGCCGGTATGCTTGACCTGAGAGGAGCTAGGCAGACTGTGTCCCACTCCATAGGTACCTTGGTACCTTTGGCAGGAAAAGAGGGGGCTCAGGCGCCCAGTCCAGGTTGGTCAATGGGTTTCATGAGGCTCTCTGATTCTCAGATGGGCACACAGCGATTCCAGTCCTATAGTGGGCTCATAGGTAGCTAAATGTTCGTATCAGTCAGCAGATGATGCTGGAGCTTTATTAAGTTTCTGGATCTTTTGGTGGGTGAAGCCAGGCTGGTTTCTGGCCAGGTTCTTTTGCTTGAAAGAAAAAAAAAAAAGGACACTTACTGAAGTTTTTCAAAAGTGGGATGTAGAGGGTATTGGTAAGACCTATGGGAGCCAGCCCTGGTCCCTAAAGAGAACAAGAGGGGATGGCTGCTCCCTCCAGCTTTCTAATTTTTTGTATGACTCATGGTCTTTGATCGCCAAAATTTTGCTTTTGATTCCAAGTCTTGTTAATTCTACTATGAGGGTTAATTTTATATGTCAACTGTTTTTTTTAAAGATTTTATTTATTTATTTGACAGAGAGAAATACAGCCAGAGAGGGAACACAAGCAGGGGGAGTGAGAGAGGGAGAAGCAGGCTTCCCGCCGAGCAGGGAGCCGGATGTGGGACTCGATCCCGGGTCTCCAGGATCATGACCTGAGCCGAAGGCAGTTGCTTAACCAACTGAGCCACCCAGGCACCCCTATATGTCAACTTTTGACTGGGTCATGGGATTTCCAGATAGTTGGTCAAACATTATACTGGGTGCATCTGTGAGGATGTTTTCGGATGAGATGGACATTTCAAGGATTTAATTTGACTGAGTAAAGCAGGTTGTTCTCCCTAATGTGGGTGGACTTCAGTCAATCTCCACTGAAGGCCTGCAAAGAACCCAAAGGCTGACCGTCTTTCAAGTGAGAGGAAACTCCTTTTGCTTGACTGCTTGAACTGAGACACTGATCTCTTCCTGCCTTGCGACTGGGAACTCTTGGATCTTGAGGCAGCCAGCTTTCGGACTGGAACTACAACATCAGCTTTCTTGGGTCTCCTGGTAGCTAACTGCAGTTCTCAGAACTTCTCAGCTTCCATAGTTCCAGGAGCCAATCCCTTTAATTCCTCATCAGAAAATTCTTCATGTATCTATCCTATTGGTTCTGTTTCTTTGGAAAATCTTGACTAATGCATCTACTTTGCAAATGCCTCTTGAGTATTCTTTGTTTCTATCCCTGTAGCCACGTCCATCGGCCTCTTTGGAGCCAAACTGCTTTGGTTGAAGTCAGGGAAGAACTCACACTGTACTTACTGCTCTCTCTGCAAGTCTTTTCTCCCTGAAGTGGCTAAAGGAGCTTTAGCTTCATAAAACGTGGTTTGAAGCTAGTGGCCTTCAATGTCAAGACCAATTCTTTGCCCTGGTGTTCAGGTGAAGCAGGATCTGTCCCCTGGGGGCCTCTCCAGCCTAGCTTTGGCCATGCACACTCTGTTTCAGGTGGATGAATCTTCTCTAAATGCACCGTGTGCTGCCCTTTGTGCATGCTCTTTCCTTTACCTGGAATGACTTCTCAGACCCACACCATGTTGCATCCAGTGAACTCTTTTTCTCATCCTTCAAGATGAGCTCAAATGTTACCTTGTTTGTGAAATCCATTCTGGCTGCGGGCAGAATGTGTCACTCCCTCTTCTGGCTTCCATATCACTTATCCCATGATATTGTCATGATTAGTGTGTTTTACTCCTTATCTTCCTTCCTCTACCACCAGTTCCTGGAAAGCCAGGTTTCTGTTCCTTCAGTGCCTAAAAGAGTTCCTGAGCACTTAATAAGTACATGTTACAATTTGTGGAATGAATGAAAAATGAGTACACTGTGTACCTGATTATAACTAGATTTTTAAAATATTGGTCAGTGAGACAACCACAGATCCTTTAATCCTGAAGGTTTATCCAGATTATTTGACCTAATTCTTTAATACCACATCATCAGATAATGCCACACGAGGAGACCAGTGTAACATCGGCAAACATAAGGCTGAATTTCACCTCACCGCAGCGTGGAGAGCTTGGAGTCCTTTAATGAATGTACACAGAGAGAGATATCAGAAGATTAGCGTTCTCGTAATGAGCAGGGGAGAAACATTCATCAAAATTGCTCAAGTGCTATCAATAGACCATGTCCAAGCAAAGACTTTCAGTAAACGGTAGTGAGATGGCGGGTTTCTCAAGTTGGTCATGGGAGGCTTGTTAATTTCACAGTTTATAAAAGATTAATGGTAAAGGGAATAGGATTCAGTTACAGTTACCTAATTGCAGAAAACACTTTGTCTAAAACACAACCCAGAAGAAAACAGTAAGGAGAATATAACACTGCCTTTAGAAATAAGGCTTGACCTTCACATTTGACTTCAGAAACCATGAAGATTCCTAGCCAGCGAGATTCTTGCCTCAAATCTAGAATGGATGTCAGCAAACTCACAGCTCCCCATTTTAATGGGGTTTTCAGTGGGAACCCAGAGACGGAGAGCTTACCCTTGAGAGCTCTCTGATCCAGGAAGATAGACGTTGACTCCAACACCTGAAATATTGGAAAGGTGCATCAGGTCACCTGTGCAGGTTGTTTCCTGACCTGAGCTCTGAGATCACAGTTCTTGGGAGTCCAAAGACCTCGCTGGAGTCCAAGGTCCAAGGTCTAACCAGAATTCTGAGTGATATTTTCTAATGTCAAAAGGCTTATTCAGAGAAGTGAGTTGACTCCTCTGTGCCATCATATGATGCTTGACCCCCTTCCATCCTATGTCCAGGAAGCTTATAAAAGAGCAGTCACACCAATTGTCCCCACTTCTAGAATTCTTTCAGAACTTGACCAATTAGACTTGGTTTCACTTATTAACCTCTTATTAATTGCATGACTCAGGCAAGCTGTTTATTCTTTCTGTGCTTCAGTTTTCTAAAGTATACACTGGGGACAAGAGCAGTGTCTACTTTTCAAGTCCATTGTGAGGATAATATAAGACTGTGTATGTCAAGTTCTTTCAATTGTGCCTGGCATTAGATACAACCTTCCTCTATAGTTATCCCACAGGACTGGGAACACAGTAAGTGCTCAGTAAGTGTTGATTGAATGACCAAATGACTAACTGGTGAGTCTGGTTGAGATTTCATGTCAGGAACAGAAGGAGACACTAGTTCTTATAGGTGATGGACAGAAAAGCTATCCTGATGCCACTGACTGTGTGTCAACCCCAGGGAAGTGGCTTACTCCCAGGTTTGTGTCCTGATGGGGACCTGTAGAAGAGTGGCAGCTCTGTCTTACGGGCAGCTTCCAGGAGATGAAGGGAGCCCAGTGGTTCAGGGAGCACTGAGCACTCATTTCACACTTTGACGGTGATTAAGCCCCAAGGCAGGTACTAAGCCTGGTACTTTTCCCTTTAGAATTGTTTGATATCTTCCTTGTTGAATGAGGCAGAGAATTCTAGCCACTCTCTGTCATTTGGACTGAATTGTTCCCCCTCAAAATTTGTATGTTGGAGCTCTAACCTCTAGCACTTCAGAATTTGACTGTGTTTGGAGACAGAGATTTATTTTTTATTTTTATTTTTTAAAATTATTTTTAATTAACAATGTGTTATTTGTTTCAGGGGTACAGGTCAGTGATTCATCCATCTTACACAATTCACAGCTCTCACCATAACATATACCCTCCCCAGTGTCCGTCACCCAACCACCCCATCCCTCCCCATCCTCCTCCCCTCCAGCAACCCTCAGTTTGTTTCATGAGATTAAGAGTCTCTTATGGTTTGTTTCCCTCCCCGGTTCCATCTTGTTTCAATTTTCCCTCCCTTACCATGACTCCCCTACCCTGCTTCTCAAATTCCTCATATCAGAGAGATCATATGATAATTTTCTTTCTCTGATTGACTTATTTTTCTTAGCCTAATAGCCCCTAGTTCCATCCATGTCATTACAAATGGCAGGATTTCTGTCTTTCTGATGGCTGCATAGTATTCCATTGTATATATATGCATATATATTTATATATACACCACATCTTCTTTATCCATTCATGTTGATGGAAATCTAGGTTCTTTCCATAGTTTGGCTATTGTGGACATTGCTGCTATAAACATTTGGGTGCACGTGCCCCTTCAGATCACTACATTTGTATCTTTGGGGTAAATACCGAGTAGGGCGATTGCTGGGTTGTAGGGTAGCTCTATTTTCAACTTTTTGAGGACCCTCCATACTGTTTCCCAGAGTGGCTGCACCAGCTTGCATTCCCACCAACAGTGTGAGAGGGTTCCCCTTTCTCCGCATCCTCACCAACATCTATCGTTTTCTGACTTATTAATTTTAGCCATTCTGACTGGTGTGGGGTAGTATCTCCCTGTGGTTTTATTTGTATTTCCCTGATGCCTAATGATGTTGAGTACTTGTTCATGTGTTGTTGGTCATTTGAATGTCTTCTTTGCAGAAATGTCTGTTCATGTCTTCTGCCCATTTCTTGGTTAGATTCTTTGCTCTTTGGGTGTTGAGTTTGGTAAATTCTTTACAGATTTTGGATACTAGCCCTTTATCTGATATGTCCTTTGCAGATATCTCCTCGCATTCTCTTGGTTGTCTTTTGGTTTTGTTGACCATTTCCTTTGTTGTGCAAAAGTTTTGATCTTGAGGAAGTCACAGTAGTTCATTTTTGCCCTTCCTCCCCTGGCCTTTGGTGATGTTTCTAGGAAGAAGTTGCTGCTACTGAGGTAGAAGAGGTTGCTGTCTAGTGTTCTATTCAAGGATTTTGATGGATTCCTTTCTCATATTGAGTTCTTCCATTTTGAGTCTATTTTTGTGTGTGGTATAAGGAAATGGGTCCAGTTTCATTCTTCTGCATGTGGCTGTCCAAATTTTCCAACACCATTTGTTGAAGAGACTGTCTTAGCCCTTTATCTGATATGTCATTTGCAAATATCTTCTCCCATTCTGTCAGTTGTCTTTTGGTTTTATTGACTATTTCCTTTGCTGTGCAAAAGCTTTTTTGGAGATAGGGCATTTAAAAGGTAATTCAGTTAACATGAGGTCATTAAGGTGTGCCCTAATGCAATCTGACTGGTGTCCTCATAAGAAAAGGAAATTTGGATGCTCAAAGGGATGCCAGGGATATGTCCTCACCAAGGAAAGGCCATGTGAGGACACAGGGAGAAGGCAGCAGTTGGCACGCCACAGAGAGGCCTCAGAAGGAAACAACCCTGTTGACTGGAACAACCTCAGACTTCCCGCCCCCAGAACTGAGAAAATAAATTATGAGAAATGTATGAGAAAATAAATTTCCATAGTGTGAGCTGTTCAATCTGTGGAATTTCTTTGTGGCAGCCTGGGTCGACTAATACACCTCATATTCTGTCTCTTGGTTTAGCATTTTAGGAGAATTTTGTGGCCTAGCAACCAATATGGGATGCTGTCTCCTCTGGGACTTTTTCTGAATGTCAGTAGTAAATGCTAAGGATGTAACTCCTGGTTTTCCTTTTCTGCACTGATGGAGAGTCATTGGGTCACAAAGAAAAGGGAACTGGGCTCAGGTCTGATAGATGATGGTTTAAACTTGAGACTCCACTGACTCTGTGAATCTCTTGGTTCTCTAAGCCTCAGTTTCCCCTTTTGTAGCACTGGAGTACAAAATCGTCCCCACAGAGGAATCATAAGGGTGGAAATGAAGGGCTGCTACCCACAGGGTCAGAAGTCTACTACTTTCTGTACTTTTAAACATACTATAATCTACCTCTCCAAGTAGATTGTGGACCCCTCCTGGACAGGGGAAATGTTTTCCTTCCCTTTGAATTCCTCACGCACTTGATGCATAGCCTGATAAATACTTGCATGTGAATCCGCTCCTTGTTGTGGGTTGAGCTGTGGTCCTCCCCTATGCCAATGCCTAGGCTGAGTCCTAAAAAATGTGACCTTGTTTGGAAACAGGGTCATCACAGATGTACTTAGTGAAGATGAAGTCATATTGGAGTACGGTGGGCCTCTGAACAATATGACCAGGGCCCTAATGAAAAAAGGGGAGACCCTGAAGCAGATCACACATTTATTCCCCCGGTCAGGAAACATACCTTGTTTCCAAGGTACATTGGGAAGCACACTTTGAATTTGGTGACCTCTGTGTTCCGGTCCCATGAGCTCCTTATGTGACCCCGTTGCAAATCACATCTTACTCTCAGCTGGGGCCAGGCCATGGGACATCCACTGTCCCTTTTACTTTTAGGCTCTGTGGTTTCTCATTATTCACTTAGAATCTGGTGTGTTAATGGGGTTGGAAAAAGGAACCAGCTGGTGAACTCCACTCTTTCCCTCTGGAGTGTATCACACACCTCTAGTGTCTCCATTCACACCTTCTCGTTCTCCAACTCAGTTTTAGTCACAGCTGTGGTGGAAAGTTCCTGACTGGGTTTCCACCTTGAACTGATGGCAGTTTATTGAAAGTGCCCAGGATGGTTTTTCATTTTGATGGCTGCTCTTTCTCTGACATCTGTGATATCAGTAGGTCCTCACTCATCAAGCACATATACCTAACTTGGGCGTGCGGCAACTCCCAACCAGTGAGTCTGAAAGCTAAAAGATACATACTTCCAAGTCGACCTTGAGTGGACGATTTTGAGTGCTGTTCTACACACTCCTCAGTAGGTGTCCTGGGGTGAGCCCCAGATGAACCTAGTGGTGACCTCAACAATGCACCCATATATGAGTTTTCCTACACCATCCCTGCTAAGATAGGCAGTGTTGGATGCCCTATCCTACCTAAGCTGTGTCTCAGTTCAACTTTGCCTTGAACTTTGATGGTTATGGAGCACTTTGCAAAAGCTGACTGGTTGCTTCCCATTCCCAATTCCTTGTGTCTCCTCTCTGCCAGCTAGAAGCTGTGGCAAGTCTTGCCGCCTTCATTATTTTTAAGAGACTCTAGGCTTGAGAAGATTCATCATGACCCAAATCAGATGGATAGCACCCCTATGAATTCTGATTCAGTGATATAACAACAGGATTTATAATTGCACATGCTCCCTGAGGTGTATTCCATTGCAAAAGAACACCATCTTGGACTTGAACTACCATGTCTTGGTACACTAACATACCAGAAAAATTTCACTTCATATCAGATTTATGGGGGAGAAAGTTGTGGTGTTATGCCAGGCAAGAACAGCCACTTGCCAATCAAGGTCCTTAGGAAGAATCCATATGGTGAATGTGGGAGTTCATTCTTCTATTTGCGAAAATTGTCTATCATGTGCCTCTTGCTAATTACATTGGTTACATGTTACAACTTATTTAGTACCAGTTGTGAAACTTGAGGAAATACTGTGCCATCTTTGGATATTAATGCAATTTTATTTATCTGGGGCATTAAGCCTTGGCATACTGGACTTTCTCGACTTGGGGGAAGGCTTTGGGGGGTCTCAAATAAAGCCTAGCATACACACTTCCCTTTCTATGCTGGAAAAAAATCCTTGGTCTCATATTAGCCTGCTTCCTATGAAGGAGAAGAGAGGCCGCCAGTTCTTTAAGAGAAAATATTCCAGATTAGCACAGCAGCTCTTGGTTCTTTCTCAGATCATACTTCCTGAGACCTCATCAAAGGCGAACTGATAAGTTTTAGAAACTCATCAGAGGGGACGCCTGGGTGGCTCAGTCGGTTAAGTGTCTGCCTTCAGCTCAGGTCATGATTCCAGGGTCCTGGGATCGAGTACCTGCTCAGCGGAAAGTCTGCTTCTCCCTCGGCTTGCTGCTCCTCTTGCTTGTGCATGTTCTCTGTCTCTCTGAGAAGTAAATAGGTAAAATCTAAAAAACAAAACAAAAACAAACAAAAAACCACCTCATTAGAGTATAAAGGGCTTTTCAAGGTATAGCCCTCAGTTCAGTGCCTGATACATGGCAAGGTCTCAATAGTCTGTCTTTGGATGTTGAGGGTCTAGTACCCCATAGTTACCAGGCCAGTTACCTTCCCCTGAATCTCTGAGAAATGTTGATGTGTATGTGATTTCAGAATTTGCTCAGTGTTGTGCAATGGGATCCCACTCCTCTGTGCATCCTGGGTGGGGGACCTTAAGCATCTCCAACGTTCTGTGTGTGGAGCCTAGAATCTCCCAGTATATACGAGAAGAACTACACATTTCCTAGGAGACATGACATTGCAGGCACCCGTGGTTTGCTCAGCAGGAACCCGCCCCCGCCATGAGAGTCCCAATATCCCTCAGGGCCAGAGGAGGCTAACCTCTCAGCAGGGTTCCTCTGGGGGGTTGCAGGGGACCTGGCTCTCCCTCCCTTAATGGCAATCGCCATTGCTCACCCATCGGGACCTCCACAAATATGTCTTCTGGACACAGCTCAGGTTTGCTTAGATTTACCCTTTTGGATTCCCCTTTCATGAAGAGCTTAAAAACTTGAGTCAAATGCAGTTGGTGATTTTTTCCGTATGCCCTCAAGCCCCATCCCAAGCCAGCATCAATAGTACCTGCTGGGAGTGCCTGGGTGGCTCATTTGGTTAAGCCTCTGCCTTCGGCTCAGGTCATGATCTCAGGGTCCTGGGATCGAGTCCCACATCGGGCTGCCTGCTCAGTATGTGTATGGGGGGGTCTTCTTCTCCCTCTCCCTCTGCCGCTCCCTCTGCTTATGCTCTCTCTCTCTCAAACAAAATCTTTTAATAAAAAAAAAGCATTTGCTGACCTGGATGCAGGGGTGTCCTCTTTTGCCTGTTTCTCTCGACCTCTTCTTTATCACATCCTTAGTCTATAGTCAGTCCACTTACTGAAGAAAGTAAACCGCCTTAAAACCCTCGAAGGCAGCACCACTTGCCCCCCCCGGCCCTCCTCCCAACTTTCGATTTGTAACTGAGATCCTGTCCCTGCTCATCTGTCCACTGATTCCTCAGGCTCTCCCACATAAAACACCTCCTTCTCCTTCATTAAACATTTATGGGCCACTGGGCTTTGTGGAGCCTGAAATGAATCAGACAAATGCCACGCCCCAAGATGTTGAGTCCAGGCAGTAAGAAAGACACATAAACTGAGAATTATGATCAGTATGATGGAACCATAAAAAAGGAAGCCAGGAGTCACGGAGCCGAGGAGGGGCTCTGAACCGGGGTGCAGGAAGGGTCCCCCAGGGAGTGCACAGTAGCTGAAATGCTAGGTGGGGCCGGAGTTCCTATCATGTCAAGCATGTGAGACAGGGGTTGGGGAGATAATGACAATTATTGGAAATAATGATTTGGAAAGCTCAAACTCCAAGAAAGGAGCTTGCATTCTAGAAACTTTTAGAACTCGGGCTGTACTCTAGGTAGTAGGAACCACTGGAAAGCACCTACACAAGGGAACGATGGTCTGGACTCTGGCGTGGAGGCTGGATTGGAGGGACTGAGACTGGATGGGGGCAGCCCCCTCGGGATGGTGGGAATGTAAACAGAAAGGCAGCTGTGAGCAGAGTGTGGGGAGGGCATGTGGAGTAAAGGTGCTCACTGAGATGGCTTTATTGGATGGTGGGGTCCACGGGGACGAGGGGGGTCAGTGCGTTCAGTGGCAGTGGGGGAGGGATGACAGCAAAATGATGCAGGCTCTTCATGGTCTCTGAATTTGCATTAGTGCTTGGGCCACAGAAGCTAGCGAGAGAGCCATGATGACTGTCACCTCCAGTTCCTCACTCCTTCCTGAACGTGGGGACCGTTGCCTCACCCCGCCCCATCATTGGCCCTCCCCTTAGGTAAGCCCACCTTCTCCTCCGGCCAGTCTCAGGACTTCTCCCAACATCCATGTGCTGGAATGTCCTTTCTCTTGGGCTCCAGAGCTCACATTCCACACAATATTGATCTGTGGCATGATTAATATTGCTATTGATATTAACAACGAATTTGTTCACCAAAAAATAATTAGCACGAGAAGACTGCCTATGATTAGAAGCCTCATTAATTTCACTGAGTTTATTGAAATGACAGCAGGATGTCAAGTCAATAATGATGACTAATTAATAAATACATCTGATTACTTTAAAGCACAGGGAGGAGGTGGCATCTCGACTGTGGGGGTGGTGGTGGGCAGTTTCTGGTGAATAGAGGCGGCTCCCCCTCTCGTAATTAGAGGGGACCAAAGGTGATGGCCCTAGGTTGGGGGCCTTGCTGAGTTAAATAAGGGCTAACTAACTATGGTCACTTGGGAGTTTGAAGGGATATCCTGGAGTAACCAGCAGTCTGTGACCCCAATGCGTCATAAGATGTACCCCTTGCCTCTCTCTCTGAGACCTCATCAGGAGACAGTGGGAACGAGGGTGAAAATTAAGGCTTTTGGCTTTGGAATTCTGGTTCCCTCACTTCTATCTATGTGACTTGGGACAACCCATGTAGTAATTAGAGGATGCAAGACTCGCCTTCTGGGATGCTGTGAATTTTAAATGAGGTGTGTTGGATGGGCTTGGCTGCCCAGAGGGAAGGAGGGTGCCCCTCCTTAGTTTTTCCCACCTCTGGAGAGAGAGCAAGTGTCCCTCTTTGCTTTACTCAGCAAGGGCATGATCATTCCCCCCTTCTCAGAATGGAGGTACCCAGCAGTCTTTCCTTAGTGTTTCCCTGTACATTGAAACCACCACCCCTAAGTTGGGGTAAGAAGCCCTGGGGATCCATAATCCCCTATTAGAGGTGATTTTATCCCTTCGATCTCCTCCCTGCTCCCTGCCCAGAACCAGCGGAAGGCTCTGGGAGCTGGTATCATCAGGATGTTTAGGCAGAGTCATTGGCTTCAAACAGAACAATGTGTTCCAAGTACACAACCCTGAGCACCTGGCTGGAGGGAGCTGGGTGTGGAGAGGGGCATCTCCTCCTCCCAGCACCACCAGGGAGGGAGGGAGGGAGCAGGCGGGCAGCAGAGAGCACCTCTGGCAAGCCACCCTGAGCAAATGTTAACAGGGCTTTCCAGTGCAGCTGGAGTGTTTTGTTGTATTTTGTTTTGTTTAGGGGAAATGGTTCTTTCAGATATTTTAACTGATGGCTCGAAACCGAGAAACCCTTCGGGGCTTGTTTTGGAACAAATTAGAACTAGAGTCAACCCTCAAGGAACTTGCATGATTTTGTAAGTTGAGAGCAGCACCCCCACTTTAAATTGGGGTAAGTGGAGACTCGGGAGGTTATGGCGCATGCCTGGGACTAGAGATTGGCAAGGGGGGGTTAGACCCAGAAGGCACGCTGCTGGGCTGCTGACACCGGCTTCCATTACAGCCCCTTGCTCCACTTCCACATCTGTCTCCCACTGCCAGAGGGTAAGCTTTCTGAGAATTAGGACCATGTGTCACTCATCGCCGGGGCACTTGTGTCCAAAAGCATGCCTTAGCACATGGCCAGGGCCCAGCCAGTGTCTGCTGACCGGGCAAGGGAATGATGATGACAGGAGTCCAAGATCCAGACGTGCCTTGAGCAGGAGTCCTGGTGGACAGAAAGGAAAGCTAGGGCCAGCATGGACCCCTGCCAGTGAGTGTGAGCCCACGGGGCACGTGCCTGTGCACAGCAGCCTTGCACCAGGCATCGGACGTGCACGGTCTTGTCCACCCTCCTGGCAGACATGTGGGGAGGACAGGGTCATCAGAGTTAGAAACTGGAGGAAACTGAGGGACCCATAGGTTGACCAGCTTGCTGAAGGCTACTCAGGGAGCAGGACATACCAGAACTGTCTCCTCCAAGCCCCCACACTTTCTCAATGATGTTACAGGACTAGGACAGAGCCACATGAAAGGAGCCAGAGGACCTGGAGGCAGTTTGAGGACCTCCTAGAAAAAGGCTTTCTCTCTGGGGCAAGGTAGGGAAGAGCGTTTCTGGTTAGGTCACCCTAGAGAGTGAAGTTCAGAGTGCTGATAGTTCTGATTTGGTGCATCAGAAGGGAAGGGGTTGTTGGTTTCTAGCAGGGTTGAGAAGCAGGGTGGGGTGGAAATGAGCCAGACACGAAATGAGAGCTAGAGCAGCTGCAAAGTGGGGAGTGTGGGCACGGTGATCCCGAAGGCAGCAGAATGGGGCTTCCCGAGCAGGAGTGAAGGCGGACAGTTCCTCCTCCTGGCAAGGACGGGTCTGGAGGTGGAAGGGGACATATGGATGGCACCGTGGGGAGCGGCAGGGCTACGCTGGCACTCTGGGCAGCTCCGGAGACCTTGCTGTCTGCACAGGAGCTCCGGGACCTTACGTGCTCGCGTTCCGGAGCAACGCATGGTCTTCTCCCCATTGTAAACACACAATCTCTGTCTTGCGCCTTGAGCTGAGCAGGTGTGTTTGGAGGAAACCCTTGAAGCTAACTCTGGGGAAAGCCAAGAACTGCACCTGATGTAGAAATGGGGCCAAACCCGCATTTCTCTTGAGTCTTTCCTTGGTTCCCAGCAAAACTTACTGCTGGAGCCTGGAAGGAGTGCTGGCGAACATTCTCTATCCACGACCTTGACAGAAGGAAGCTCTCTTTGCTACGGAAGCTGGCATTTCCCAGGAGACACCCTTTCTGCACACCCTTTTTATTTATTTATTTGTTTGTTTATTTATTTATTCCAAGAGGATGCTGCTTCTGGAGACCGCCAAAGACATCTTGAAAAGCCGCAGCAGCCAGGGGTTCCGTGCTCAGTGGGGCAGCACGTACTCTTCCCCAGGTTCCACGCTTCCCCTAGGACCTCAGTAACAACGGGATTGAACTTCTGTGGTTGGCCAAGTCCCCAGTGGAATAGCCTCTTAGGCTTCTGTCCACAGTCCCTCTGCATCAGGCTCAGACATTAGCCTGTGGATCTGGCCAGGAAGAATGGATAACACCCTCTCTGTACCCCTCCCTTCCACAATACCAGTCTGTATGAAGAGCCCCTTGCATTCTGCCTGACCCCACCCCCTGCTACGTGCCCCCAGATGGCCCCCGACTGAGGCTCAGGTGGCACAGGTGAATCTCTGCTTATACTCGGGATGAACCAAGGGGCAGGTGGAGGCTTGCAGCCGTTGATGCATCAAGGGCAGGGCAGTGGGAGGTCCACCTTGAGTGAAAGCAATAAGGAAACTCATTGTCCATAGAGAATTTAACAAGAGTAATAAAACAGGCTAAAAGTTGGTAATTTGACAACAGTGATAAAGCAGACTAAAAGTGGATCAGCTTCTTAGCATTGCCACGCACCAGCAAGTCTAAATAATGTCAGTGACAAAATGCTCCTCCACGGAGATCTGTGGTAATGACAAAGTTCGAACCAATTGTTCCAGTAATGTCTGAGCTGTAACAATGCGATACATAATATAGACCTAAGCTGCGAGTTGGCATATTAGTCTTGCTCATCATCTATTCTTCTATTGTCTCCAAATGGAAGTCACATCAAAGAGTGGCCATTTCACAGTTGGGCTCAAAACACGTGAACTCACCTGCACATGTCACTCCTGAGAGGGAATAAGGGACTTTCTTGTGGGCTTGCCAATCATTTGAACTTGCTTCCGGGGAAGCTCATACCTCCGTGTTACATATTCCTGCATTTCAACGGGGATTGCTTAAGTTATTTCAGTCTAAGGATTTAAGGAAAAATTATTTGAAACAAGAACTATGTATTAGTCAGCTATAAGAAAGAGTGAAATCTTGCCATTTGCAACAATGTGGCTGGAGCTAGAGAGTGCGAGGCTAAGTGAAATAAGTCAATCAGAGGAAGACAAATACCATTGGATCTCACTCCTATGTGGAATTTAAGAAACAAAACAAACGGGCAAGGGGAAAGAAGAGAAAGAGAGGAAAACCAAGAAACAGACTCTTAACTACAGAGGACACACTGATGATTACCAGGGAGGAGATGGGTGACAGGATGGTTGAAACAGATGATGAGGATTAAGGAGCACACTTGTCACTATGAACATCGAGGGTGATGCATAGAAGGGTTGAATCAGGTGGTGCCTGGGTGGCTCAGTTGGTTAAGTGACTGCCTTCGGCTCAGGTCATGATCCTGGAGACCCGGGATCGAGCCCCACATCAGGCTGCCTGCTCGGCGAGAAGCCTGCTTCTCCCTCTCTCACTCCCCCTGCTTATGTTCCCTCTCTAGCTGTGTTTCTGTCAAATAAGTAAATAAAATCTTAAAATAATATATTAATATAATTAAAGCATATCCCTGCATTCCTCTTCCCCCTTTTCATATTGTGATATGTTTTATACTTTTTACTGTTTGGGTTAGATATACAGAGTTCATGAAAAGAAAATTTTTACGGTCAGAATTTTTTCCCCAGACCTTATTCTTATTTGGTTTTGTAAATTATTGCAGAAAATAATTTTGAGACACAGAAGAGGATGATGGCTTCCTTGAGAAGACTGGATTATGTCCCACACCCTAGTTTCATAGGTGGGAACCTTAATCCCCAGGGACTCCATGTTTAGAGATGGGGCTTTCAAGATTTTAGTTATTTATTTGACAGAGAGAGATCACAAGCAGGCAGAGAAGCAGGCAGAAAGAGAGGAGGAAGCAAGCTCCCTGCTGAACAGAGAGCCTGATGTAGGCCTCAATCCCAGGACCCTTAGATCATGACCTGAGCTGAAGGCAGAGGCTTTAACTGACTGAGCCACCCAGGCGCCTGAGATGGGGCTTTCAAAGAGGTCATCAGCTTACGTGGGGTCACAAGCATGGTGTGCCTAGCCCAATAAAACTGCTGTCCTTATAAAAAGAGGAAGAGACACCAGGGGTGTGCACACACAGAGAAAATGCCATGTGCGGACAGTGAGAAGGTGGACGCCTGCAAACAAAGGAGATGGGCATCACAAGAAAACAGCCCTGCGCACACCGTGATCTCAGTCTTCTGGGCTTCAGGACTATGAGAAAATAAACATCTGTTCTTTAAGTGGCCCAGTCTGTGGCCTTTTGTTACAGCAGCGCTAGCAGACTAAGACGATTTTCTAGATGCCCTCAGAGACAGCTGCCAACGTCAGCCCTCCGGGGGAACGCTCCAGGGGCATCGTGCCAAGTTCCCATGCCTACTTACCATGGCTCTGCTGGCTCCTCCCAGGCCTTGTGGCTCTAATACCCCCGATTTCGAATCCGAGAGACCACCAAGGAGCCGGTACCAATGCAAACGCATGAGGGTTTACTTGCAAACTCGAGCTTGGGCCCAAGTATACCCGACACAGCGGAGCAGGGACATGGACCCCGAGGTTAAGGGGCATAGCAGTTTTATAGGGGCCAGTGGCCAATGAGTCTGTAACCACACACAGATCAATGAGATTGTAACACACACAGAAAGGTGCATAGTCATGTCAGTCCACATGCAGGTGGCCAACTGAATTTCAATTTACCCTATAGTGTCTGCTTGAACTAGCCTATCACTCTGGTCAGAACTGGTGCACAAGTTTGGTGGGCAAAGGCAGGCTTTGGCAGTGAGGGGTTCCGCAGTCCTAGGGCGGGGGAGTGTCTTAAGAAATAAGCACAAAATGGAATTAGTCTTCCTTATTTATGACTGGCCTATCAGAAGGGATCATGCCTTATTTGGAGTTAGTTACTGGCATGGCTGGGAGTTTCCTGTAAGGGTGGGGTCACAGCAATTTTCATTAAGAGCTGGGGAGGTTACAAAATGGAGGTGAGCTACATAATGGAGTTAGTTTTGTTCTGTCAAATTTCTTAGGCCCCATGGTGACTTCTTCAGTCCATTGTAAAAGCATCTGACCTGGGTCTAGACTAAGCTTTTGACAGGTTACTAAGGAAGAGGAGAGATAGCGGGAGTGAGCCCAGCATGGAGGCAGGAAATTCAGAAAGTTATTCAGGGAATCAAGAAAAGCCCAGTTTACCCAGAACCCTGGCTCTCAAGATAGGTCCAATGCCCCCCGTGGATCTCCAAGACCCTTTCTGCAGGTTCCTGAGGGCCCCTCTTTTTCCACCTGCATGTTTGTGGGAGTCTGGATTTTCTACATGTAAATGAACCAAAATAACATTGGAATGAAGAAGCAGACACAGAGCTCTAGTAGTCTTTCATTAAGCCAGATATTAGAAATTTGTAAAAATTCCAATGTCGGGGGCACCTGGGTAGCTCAGTCTGGTGAGCATCTAACTCTGTTTTGTTTTTTTTTTTAAAGATTTTATTTATTTATTTGTTTGTTTATTTATTTATTTTAGAGAGAGAGAACAAAGCAGGGGGAGAAGCAGAGGGAGAAGACTCCCCGCTGAGCAGGGAGCCCTACTCTGGGCTTGATCCCGAGATCCTGGAATCATGACCGGAGCTAAAGGCAGATGCTTAACTGACTGAGCCACCCAGGCTCTGTAAGCATCTGGCTCTTGATTTCGGCTCAGGTCAGGTCTCAGAGTCCTGGGATGGAGCCCTGCATCCAGCTCCGTTTTCAGTTGGGAGTATGCTTGGGATGCTCTCTCTTCCTCTCACGCTGCTGCCCTTCACCCCCCCCCCACTGTCTCTCATTCTCTCTTCCAAATAAATAAATAAATCTTTAAAATAATTCCAATGTCATTGGTTGCACTGGTTGAAAAATACAGTAGGTTTTGTAAAAAATCTAATTTTTGTGTTATCATGCGCAGAACTCATTGTCATTGAGTGGATTAATAAATCATTTCTCAGTTTTAATCTATAATGCAGTACAAATTAAAGTTGCAGCTCACATAAACAACAGCATCTTAGGGTCCTCAACAATATTTAAAAATACAAAGGGGTCCTAAGGCAAAAAGTTTGAGAATTTCACAACAAAAATACAGTTGTATATGTAAAGTAGGGGATCGAGAGAAGTTCAGAAACGGAAGCCAGCCATTGCACATGGCTGAAGATGCCAGGGCGCCCTGTGTTTATTTCTGTGAGCAGGATAGACCCATTAGATGTTTTCGTGCAAGGAAGTGACCTAGATGGGACTCTGTTTCCTGATGAATAGATCTTGTGGCGGGCACAGACACAGAGATGAGCCAGCAACCTCTTGCAGTATCTCCAAAGCAGTGAGGAAGGCAAGATCATTCAGGCCAAGAACAAGGGCAGTGTAGGCAAGGGACAAGACCTCGCAGGAGACACATCCATTTAGGCGGGTCGGGGGCTCGGATGCTAACTAAGCTGCAGCCTCAGAGCCAAGAAGCATGTGGATATGTGTGGGGGACTTCCTTCAACCAGTACCTGGCTCTAAGCTAAAGTCTTGGGGGATTTGGAAGCAGTTTCCATGAGCAGTCAAGATCTGGTAAATGACTCCCTATTTAAGAACAAAACCCCAGCCTTGTTTGGAAGCTCTTCCTAATCAAGAAGCCCCCCAAACCCAGGGGGAGTCAGGGGCAGATGGTGGGGTGTGGGCAGGAAGAGGAAAGAAAAAGAAGCTAACATGTGCTCTGTGCCTGTTATGACCTAATCTTTTAGATCTCCAAAACAAGAGGATCTCAGAGGGATGAAATCCCCGGCTCAAAGAGTCAAATCCCCATCTCTTTGTTGCTAGGCTGAGATCCTGTTTGCGACACCTTTCTGTTTCCTTTGAGGGAGGCTGACAGAATAGGAACGCAGATACAGGGAGCAGAGCTGGATGTCTCCCCAAGCTCTGGAGAGACAGCTGGCTGCCTGCTTGACATTTTGGTGGTGTGCCTAGGACATCTCACACTCAACCTGTCTAAAGGAAGACCTCCTTCAGGAAAACCACCCATAGGTCCCAACTCTTCTGCACCCCACAAATGCCTACATCGGGGGGCCACTCATCTGGTGACTCCCATCTCGGTCGGTAGATGTCAGTCAGCTGCTCAAACTCCCCAAATCCCTCCTCCCCTCGTGCGCACACCCAATCAGCCAGGATCTGCTTCCGTAACACATTTCCCCTGCACCTGCTCATCTCCCACGAGGCAGCCATCACACTCGCCTGAATCCCACCAGGTCTGCAATCATTAACCACAGTGGCCTCCAAATTGGCTTCTCCATCTCTGATGTTGCCCCTGCCCCACCTACTGTTCACATGGAATGAGGCTCTCAGAATCTAAAATGGATCATGTCAGTGCTGTGCCCAAAATCATGTGACAGCTAGCGCCCCCCCCCCCAACCCCGCATTTATAGTGTGGATGCAGACAGCTTGCCTGCTCAGCTCAGAAGCACCTCCCCTGAGCGGCAGGTTCCGGCCCCATCTCCTCCCACGCTTGCCCTTGCTCATGGCCCTTGCTCACTTTGCCCCAGAGACATGGCCACTTTTGCGTGTTCCCATCACACTCCCCACACGTCCAGATGTGAACCTGTGGATCTCTGGGCCTGGGGTCCTGACTTTCATTTTTCATGTGACTATTCCTTTTTCGTGCCTTAATTCTCCGCTCCAGAGTTCCTTCCTCAATATGGCTTGCTCCAGCTTCCACCATAAAGAGCGCCAACCCTCTCTCGGTTGTTCCCCATCATGCCACCACATCTATTTCTCTCTGGAAGTTTTCACTACCAGGATTATGTATTTATCCGCGTATGATCTAGCTCCCATCCCAACCAGAATGTACATTCCTTCAGGGCGAGGACTTGTTTCATAGTCTAGGACTTTAGATGAGGCTGTGGCATATAGCAAGGGCTCAGCAGAGATCTATTGAGGGAATGAATGAAGACAAGGAAGTCATCTGGTTGTGAGTCACCCAGCAAGAAATGGATAGGTCTCAGACACAGAGACACTGTGGGTAGCTGAGCTTCCAGGGTCATCTTGATAGGAGCAGGAGTCTTTGATGGCAGATGAGCTATTCCTGATTCAGTTTGAATGGGTCTGAGAGCTGGAGGAGAGGAAAGGAGAGCTGCCTTGTGATGGCCGGTGGTTCCGCTCAGGGGCCCCAGTTCCATTTTCCCTTGAGCTCCCCGGTTTTGCACCAACCCCAGTGGATGGCCTGGTGGCAGACGTTTCTTCTCTTCTATGCTCTCTTTCTTTCTCAAGGGGGACCCCTAGATTTTAGTGAATGGGCAGAGTAGAGAAACATGCCTCTTGATAATGATGCTCTTGCTCTCAAGTTTGGATGGATCTTTCCTCCAGCACCCCTGCAGACATGTCTCATCCTTGTTTTATTAACCTAAACACCTTAAGGGTACATCAGCTTAACCAAAGGGATCACTTCCTCCAGGGGAAAAAGCATTAAGTAATTCTTTCCCAGACTGTTTGAGAGTGGGAACCTCAGATTGTCATTCCAAAGGAGACCAAGGTCAATATTCTGGATGCCTTTCTCAGTAAATTTGAAAGAAAAAGGTGCTACAGACTTTTTAAAATTAAAAAATATATATTTAATTAAAAACTTTTATTCAAGTATAATTAACATCCAATATCATAATAGTTTCCGATGGACAATATAGTGATTCAACCATTCTGTACATTTTTCAGGGATCACCATGGTAAATGCCCTCTTGTTCCCTTTATCTATTTCTCACATTCCGTTCCTTCCAGCGATCACATTTTCTCTCTGTATTTTAGAGTCTGCCTTTGCATTTGTCTTTTTGTGTGTTTCGGTTTCTTAAATTCCATGTATGAGTGAGATCATGTGGTATTTGTCTTTCTCTGACTGGACATCATACTTCCAGATCCATCCATGTTGTTGCAAATGGCAAGATGACAGTCTTTTTTTGTGGCTGAGTAATGTTTCTGTGTGTGTGTGTGTGTGTGTGTGTGTGTGTGTGTGTACCGTATCTTCTTTATTCATTCATCCATTGAGAAGACGGCACAGATTTCCACCCATCTGTGGTATGGTGGCAGCTGGACTTAATAAAGATCAGAGAAAAATGACATGGTTCCCTGAAAAAAAAGGCTCAAGTTATTCCTTATCCCAATTCATGGACCCATAGAGCTTGCCTGCCCTTCCAGGCTTGAGGACCCTTGCCACTTGCTCAGTGGGAGGTAACGTTCTGGTTCTCAGGAAGACAGAACCTAGAGCATCTGTTGGGGGTTTGAGTCTCCTATCATGGGCTTCACTTGGCTTGGTTCTTGCTTGTCATCCAGAATCTGCAAGAGGCCTGGTTAATGAGCAACAAACCTGTCCTCGCCAGCCCCAGCTGAAATTTCCTTCTGCTGATGGCAGTTTCATCTACTGTACTCCCTTCACTGAGGCCAGAGTAGAAACTGGAGCAAGGTTGGAAAGGTTTAATTGGGCCCCAAATGTGACTGGCCAGGACTGGCTCACGTATACTCTGCTGGTGTTCAGCATGCCAGAAATTCCAGCATTACCCAGTGGGTCCTAAAAGCTGCTACACTTTTAATGTTCCTTGCCTGGTTTACTAAAGCTGGAATCTAAATCAAAGGGTAACATCTATATTGGGGATAGCTTTATAGTTTATCTTAATATAAATGCCATGTTTTAAAGTAGCTTTTTAAAAACAATGGCTTTAACAATGTTATATACTTTGAAAGGAATCTGGTAAACAGTTGATGGAATCTGGTACATCGTAATTTTTTGGTATTACAAAAACAGAGCAACAAGAGTAAGAGAGACAGGCTCAAAGGTTCTGAACCAGAGGCAGAAGGGATACTGAGATGCTCCCGGAAGTAGTAGATCCCCCTATGCCCTCCCACTGAGCTCCAAACAGGACCTGGTCAACAGGGTTGCCTTACTGGCCTCCTTCACACTGGAAAGAAGTATAATTCAGGCTCATGGAATCTTCTTGGAATCCACATTTCCAGCACAGCATTTGGGACAAAACTGTTTAGTGACTCCCTCGTGGTCACATGACGTCAAGGGAGGCCAGAGCAGGTGGTATGGGGGCAACAGCATAGAAAGTGAACCTGTAGCCTTCGTCTCCACCCGTCTGTGCCTTCACCGCTGTGATCTGTAGCTCCAGGTGGGCCACTTAACCTCACAGGGCTTCCTGTTCTTCATCTGGGAAAGGAGGGATCCGGCAAGATGGTCTCCACGTCTTCCGGTTTCTGGCTCCGTGGTTTTCACATTGTATCCCAGATACCTGTTGTTTTGTGTTGCTTTGAATCAATGGATTGATTTGGTCCATAGCTACTTTGTACTTAGCTCCATGCTAAATTCTACAATCAATTCTAGTCCACAGATATTGATTAATGGACATCTGGCTAGGTGCCGTGGATGCAAAGAGTTAAAGCACTGTCCCTTTTCTCTGAAAGTAAATGGTTGTATTTTAGAAAGTTGTGAAGAAGGAGATCTTCTCCTGTTATTTCTGGATTCTTTGTGTACTTTTTTTCATGCATACTCTGGCCATTCACCTGGTGGGACAACTTCTTTCCCTTTATCCATCTAGTAAACTCCAAAATAACCATCCAGCTCCAAATAGATTACCATCATTTCTCTAGTATTTTCTGGTTTCCAGGCCTACTTTATTTACTTCATCTTGTGCTTACCCCTTATAATTGCTCTTAAACAACACTGTGTTATCCCAATTTTTAAAATGAGGAAATATGCCAAACATACAAAGTATAGAGAATAATTTAATATGCATTCATGTCTCCACCATGCAGATGAAAAATTAAAGTGTAATTAGTGAAGCTTTTCAAAAAGCTTCTGGAACACATTGGTCCCCTTACTTCTTCCCCTGGGGGAGTCTCTGTCCTGAATTTAGTGCCTACAAAATTAGTAATTAGTGCAGATGATAGACATCTCTCTGTTATTCTCCCCTCAAGATCAGCCTCATGCCTCAGACCATTCAGATAATTAACTCTCACCTTTAGGTAGGAGAGGCTTTGTATGTGCAGCTGGGTATTACTTGGCATTATGGTTTATGGTGACAAGGACTCCCTCTTTGACTTAATATTGGTTGGGCTCCTCCGAGCTCTGTCCTAGACTAGGCTTAGTACTTGGTCTGTTGCAGACAATTATAGCAAGAGTTCTCTGAACCTCAATATCCAGCTAAGAGCCCCTTCTCCCCACCTGTGATATTCGGTCTGTCCCTCTTGTCCCCACTCTCCATACCTAACCCAGTTCCTCTTGGTAACTTTCATCCTTTCCCCCACCCTGCCCACGGGCTAGAACCCCTTAGCTTTCCTTGTTGTTGTCAGAGTGGAGTTCATTATTTCTCCCCTATTGCAACAGGGAGAGAGGGAACACAAGCAAGGAGAGCAGGAGAGAGAGAAGCAGGCTTCCTGCTGAGCAGGGTGCCCGATGCCGGGGCTCCATCCCAGGACCCTGGGATCAGGACTGGAGCTGAAGGCAGACACTTAACAACTGAGCCACCCAGGGTCCCCAGAATAATTTCTTATTTAACAGATATGGTGTCTGTGACTTGGACAGGATTAGATTCATCATGGGACCTCCTGACTTCTTGTCTAGGACCTCAGGTGTGCACCTTAATTCTTCGTCTTCATTCCTGACTGATGGATCAAGGAGCCATTCGTGAGTGACTCCTGACTCAATCCGGGGCTCAGATTTTGATTCTTAAAATTCTGAGTATACCTTAGAAGGTGGATTTGAATCCCAGGCAAGAAGGGACAGAGCTAGAGCCCCTGGCTTCTCTGTTCATAAGACACCGGGGTTGAATTAGAGTCTTAGGCTTCTTTCTTTGCAAGATACCACTTATGAAGAACATGGGAGCTTCTTAGTTGACTGAAATCCCTCTTCGTGGACCTCTGATGAGTGGCTACTCCATCCTGGTGGCACTTACTGTCTTGCATTCCTTGTTGGCGTGGCTTTATGAAGAATAATTTGGGAGTTCATTGGTCTTCTCAGAAAACTTAAGATCTTTCCAAATTAACTCCTCTATCACCTCTCTCTTTCTAGCACCTTCATTCCTCTTCCTCCTTTTACTGCCTTCAATCTTCCTACCAGTCCCTGTGGCCCCCTTGGCACCTCCTGCCTAAACCGTTATGCCCACTCCCTTCTAGCTGGTTATATGATTGTGCACCTTTTTGGCTTTGCCCATCTCTGACCAATGCCTTGACAAGTATATAAAGCACCTCCTGAGATGAGTATATGAACCACCACCTTAAACCCTGGCTCCCTTGGCCCATGCATGACCCCTAGACAGCTCCCCCATTTCAACCCCATTAGCCTGGTAGTAGGCTCATGTCTAGTCTAGACGCTAACAGGAATCACTAAGGCAAGGTTTTCAAACAGTTTACTTCTGCACAGTGTTTCTGGAATCCTCTATATGTATGCAGCCAGACCTGAAATCAATGCATGAAATTATTCTTTCCTGCAACTGAGGTGCGTACCATTTCCATTCTCTCTGGAGTGAAACGTTGAGGAGAACATGCAGCACGGGGTGGGGTACCATCCACTAGAACACCCCGCCAAGGGCTAGGAAATCTCATGTACTGTGACAACATAGAAGAGGTAATTTTTTTCCCATCACACGATTCTGGGGATGGACAAATTTGTGGTAACTTTGGTAAGATTTTTTTTTCAGCCCCCAAACTTGTATATTCTTAAAAATTAGTATATACAGTCTCGGGGGCCAGAGCTTTTGCAAGCATTAATGGAAAGGTGAGAAGGTATATACTAAATGATCATTCGCAACCAGGAATTAGTCATTGTGCTTTAGGTTTCTTCCTTTCTTCCTTCCTGCCTGTCTTCCTTCTTTCCTTCTTTCCTTCTTTCCTTCCTTCCTTCCTTCCTTCCTTCCTTCCTTCCTTCCTTCCTTCCTTCATTCCTTCCTTCTTTTCTTCCTTCCCTCCCTCCCCTCTCCTCCCCTCTCCTCCCCTCCCTTCCTCCTTCCTTCCATCCTTTTTCTTTCTTTCTTGTGTAAAGGTGACAGAGTAGGCAGGTGCAAAGTGTGGAGTTGGAGCCAAGAAGAAGGGCTTTGGGGCTTCTCCAAAGCCAGCATCTATTTTTAGAAGTGAACCAAATACTCACCAAAAAGCCCATGTCATCCGGCTGATCCTATAGAACATACTGAGTGAATTGAACATATTCCAGCATCTCTGTTAAATGTCGTTTCAGATGAGGTGAGTTTCTGATAGGTCCATAAACACATCCTTTCTGTCTGTCTCTTTTAGAAAAATCCAGGGACTTCTAATTTTTTAAAAATACATAAATAAATAAGAGAAGTCACAGAAGCTGGTTAGGCCTCCCTGAGTACATAAGGGAGTGGGTCACAAGTTGTCAAGTTTTTGTCATGTCAAGAAGAAGGTATACATCCAGAATCTGGGACTAGGTGAATAAAAGAACAGAGAAATAGGAGGAGCATGACGGACAAGATAAAGATGAGTCAAGATTCCGAAAAGGGCTAAGGTTGGTGCTTTGTTCAATCAGCGCTCACTGCATGGTAGAGAGGACAGGTACCTTTGTGGTTCACATGCTTCTGCCACAAGGGGCCAGTCATCAGAAATGGAGATCCTGACTCTAATAACCCATAAGGATGTGCTATGATTTTCCACTGAAATGTAAAATTTCATTTTATGGTCATTCCTCTTTTTGATCAAAGGTAACCAAAGTAAGGTTATTCTTGTCAACAGAATAAGCCTGGGCTCATTAAATTTGGTCCGATGATTTACATAAGTGCAAGAAGAGTGGTAACTGACCATGAAATTTTATGGTTTGGTTTGCTGGGACTTCCCATAAGAAATTTCAGATTAGACATCTAGAAGCCTTTTGAAATTAGGAGGCTAAGCCAAGAACTTACCACCAGACCTCATCTGCAGAACTGATGGATTTGGGTTCATTTATTTTGTTAAGGTCTTAAAATACCCTAAATTTCCTATGCTGGCCAGGAAGTGACCTTCCTTGTTGACCTGTGAGGCTGGGAACTCTGTAAGTTTGATACCTGGCCAGTTTCTCCAGAAGAACTTTGTAAGCATTGGCTGAATTTTCAAAGTCAATCTTAGTTCTTTGAAACCGTCTGGTCCCATCTGATTCTATACACATCATTCTCAAATATCATGTTGCTGTCAAAGCCTTGGTTTCAAAACCAATGTTTCCAGTCATGTTCAGTTATAAGGAAGACAGATTCTTATTGACTCATATAAATAATTGTATTGCCGTGAAAATAAGAAAACACAATAAGAGTTTCAGAGTTCTGGAGGGATTGGGCAAGGAGAAAAGAATAAATGTTTCATTTCTGTTTACAAAACAAGAATCAGCTCAGTCTCTATGAGTTTCGAATAGTTCCAGAGAAAAGGGAACTTGATCCAATTTCTGAAATACTTATATTCATAGCATTTACCCATATAAATATAACCTAGGGAAGGATAAACAGTTCTTATTTGACAATGTTTGTCATACAGTTGAACATATTAAGTGAACCTAATTATTTTTTAACATTTCTCATTTTATGAGGTGCAAGAAGAAAGCCTTCCAGGTTTTCTAGGGACCCTCTGGGAAATACCACACTCAGCTGGAGAGCAAGAAGGTTTCATTTAGGATTGGATTTTGGCAAAGTTGTTGGAAATGCCAAAGGTTTGAGCTCTTCACTAAACAGAATCACAGGTCACTGTAAAACAATACATAGCCATTTAGTTCACTGAAGTAACAATAAAAGGTTTCCAAAGTAACTATATATAGGAGGTAACATGGTAATTAAAAAAAATAAAAAGCTTTTTTAAAAGTGAGAAGACTCTTCCTTTTATACTCAAGGACGTGAAGTCAACGTGATCACAGGAGATCATTCTAATGAGACACAGAATATTTGTTTTCAAAGCAGATTATACAAACAGGAAAGGAAAACCTCCCACAGTCTCTTATTAAGAGCAGACCAATAGTCCAAGAAAACTTGGTTGTTTTAACAGATAGAAAATCAAACTCTAGTTTTACACTGGTATTGACACTAAAGCACATTCAAAACAACCTTATAGATAAACCCATCCTATCATAGCTGGGTTGACCTTATGAGACAAGATTCCTTTTTCACGATTTTTCATCGACTTTCTACGACTCGTTTGCAATTTAACAAAAAAGTTTTGGAAACTGTTTTATGACAGATTTTGTAAAAGAATTATTGTTGAAAATGCCACTCTTAAAACCTTTATTCTGCTCATGGGCTACATACACGTCATAACTCAGAAGACACAGCTGTTTTGCTAAACTAATACTATTAAACGACTCTTATTTTTCAAAGATTTACCCAAATTCTGAATTTGCAAATCATTTGGGTTAGTTTCTCACTCTCTGGGAGTTTTAGGAATTACTGAATTTACATAAGCACTTATTTATCTCAAATCCAATATGTCATTAGAAAAGGGGGACATTTGGACACAGAGAGACATACGCAGGGAATGATGATGAAGCGGTCAAGCAATCATGTGACTGTAGGAATGAAGCTACAAGCCAATGAGTAGTAAGGAATGCCTCAAACACCAGAAACTAGACTAGATAGGGTAGGATTCTTCCTTAGGGCCATCAGACAGAGAGAGCGTGGCCATGGCAAACCCTTGATTTTGAACTTCTAGCCTCCAAGAAGTGAGACTGCCACTTGGCTCATGGTACTTTGTCCCAGAAGCCGGAGGAAATGCAAACAGGTGGGAGGAAAAAAGTGTGGCATGAGTGGTGGAGCAGGTGGAAAAGGAGAGATTAAGGCAGTGTCTGGAAAAGTAGAAATGATCAATCTCAGAGAAGCCAAGAGAAGGAAGGCCGGTGGAGAATAGTGGAGAGCAATTTCTGCAGACGTTCCAAGAAGCTAAGGAAGAAGATTTGGGATCTGACAATTAAGAGGCGTCTGTGGGCTTCTGGAAGAATAGTTGTGGGGAAGTTGAGGAATCAGGATTGCCTGGAAAGTCCTTGGGCCAGTGCCCCCTCCCAGAGACCACCAGCCTTCTAGCAGCTTGACTCCCAAGGAGCTAAAGCACACATGGTTGGCCCAGTTTGCTTGTGAGGACCACACTGACTCACATCTTGTTTCTGACTCTTCTTTAATTAAGGATGTGAAAATAAAACACTTATTACAAAGAAAAAAAAAGGTGTTTTATAGCAGCTTGGGGAATAGAACTGTTTATTAAGAAGGAGATAAAGCAAAATAGAGAATAAATGCAACAAAATTATTTTTAACAGAACAAAGCTCTCAAATCAACATATGAAAAAAACGCCCAACATTATTTATAATCAAAGGGCTGCAAAATAAAATAGTGAGATGCTCTTTTCTTTTCATCAGTTTGGCAAAGATTTAAAAATTCACATGGTCACACCCTAAGACTATGAGACTAGATGTAGTCGAGTAGGTCAGCACAATGCTGGGAGTGTGATCTTTCTAGATGGTAATTTGATAGGATATTTAAAGGCCTTAAAATATATACAGATGCAGATCCAGAATTCTATTTCTAGATTTTTGTGTCTTAAGGAAATAATTAAAGCTGTATGAAAAACCTGTATTATGGGCATATACATTTCAGTGTTATTTATATTTTCCAAAAAGTTGAAAGCAATTGATTACTCCATAATACAGACTAGAAATCTCTATTTTTATGAATGGACAATGTAAGTAAATAATAATTTAGGAAATATTTATAGACAACAAAGATATTCAGAATATATTAATTAGGAATCAAAAGGTATCAAAACAAATCAATAAAAACACTTTAAGTACCTGAAAAACAAACCATACAAAATGATTAACAGTAGTTAATTTGAGATAGTGGACAATTAAAAAATTTAGTTTATTTTTCTTCCTTGATTTTCCTTTTTTTTCCCCCTCTCTAAAGTAAGCATGCATTGATTATATATTTGAAATGAATAAGTTTTATAAATAAGAATTGAGTCTATTCAAGTTTGGGTCTGAGAGAGAAATTTTTGATTTGCTGAAATTGTTGTTTTATTTTTTTATTAACATAGAATGTATTATTTGTTTCAGGGGAACAGGTCTGTGATTCATCAGTCTTACACAATTCACAGCACTCACCATAGCACATACCCTCCCCAGTGTCCATCCCCCAGCCACCCCATCCCTCCCACCCTCCTCCCCTCCAGCAACCCTCAGTTTGTTTCCTGAGATTAAGAGTCTCTTATGGCTTGTCTCCTTCTCTGGCTTCATCTTGTTTTGTTTTTCCCCTCCCTCCCTTCTCCTGTGATTCTCTGTCTTGATTCTCAAATTGCTCATATCAGTGAGATCATACGATAATTGTCTTTCTCTGATTGACTTATTTTGTTGAGCAAAATAGTCTCTAGTTCCATCCACATTGTTGCAAATCACAGGAGGATTTTATTCTTATTGATGGCAGCATAATATCCCGCTGTGTGTGTGTGTGTGTGTGTGTGTGTGTGTGTGTGTGTGTACCACACATTCTTTATCCATTCATCTGTTGATGGACATCTAGGTTCTTTCTGCAATTTGACTCTTGTGGACATTGCTGCTATGAACATTTGGATGCACATGCCCCTTTGGATCACTACGTTTGTATCTTTAGGATAAATACCCAGTAGTGAGATCGCTGGGTCATAAGGTAGCTCTATTTTCAACTTTTTGGGGAACCGCCATACTGATTGCAGAGTGGCTGCACCAGCTTGCATTCCCACCAATAATGTAGGAGGGCTCCCCTTTCTCCGCATCCTTGCTAACATCTGTCGTTTCCTGACTTGTTAATTTTATCCATTCTAACTGGTGTGAGGTGGTATCTTACCATGGTTTTGATTTGTATTTTCCTGATGCTGAGTGATGATGAGTATTTTTTCCTCGATTCACTGAAATTTTATCAAAGAGAAAGCAGTGAGGGCACCTGGGTGGCTCAGTCATTACGCGTCTGCCTTCAGTTCAGGTTGTGATCCCAGGGTCCTGAGATTGAGCCCAGCATCAGCCTTCCTGCTCAGCAAGAGGCCTGCTTCTCCCACATCCACTCCCCCTGCTTGTGTTCCCTCTCTCACTGTGTCTCTCTCTGTCAAGTAAATAAATAAAACCTTAAAGAAAAAAGAGGAAGCAGTGAGGGGCCTGCTTTCCCACCCATTGTATTGATGAAGTTCAGGCCCACTGAGGCAAGATGCTTGCCAATGTGTGGATTCATTGTATTTGTTTTTCCTGGAAATGAGGCAATTCACATGAGAAGACCTGAAGGTGGGCACTTGAATAGTGGGAGGGGTGGAAATGGAAATGAAGCTCCTGATTCATGAACTGTCTACCTGTCCTGCCATAACACCGTCAGCCATCTGTCTTGATGTATGTCTTATGTTTAGGGTTTCCATTTTGAAGAATTTTCCTTCCTGGCCACATTGAACATCATAGAGCACAGATGCTAAATGCCCCTGGCTAGAACCAAACTTGTCATCACCATTCCAGCTCAGTCAATGAACCAGATCTCTTCAATCCAGCCAACTGTCCCACACCAAGGCACTGGAGTCGAAAGATGAGCCCCTAAATCATCGAGCAAAGGAGGAAAGTTAGAAGTGCCATACCCAAACCAATTAATATGTTACTGATAACAACAAGATCGATAACAACTGGAAAATAGTTGATGTAAATTTCAAGGACAGGGCAATAATTGAAAGCCTAGGTGGGCTGCATGGAAATTAACATGGTCACCGAGTGGATTGTTCAACCAGCCTGTTCTACCTTCTGTTACAAGGAAAGTCCCAAAGTGGGAAACAAACATGCTATACAGTAATTACATAGATATTCAATTTGGTTAACATGCAATTAGATTTGCTGTATAATGTATAAATGCTTGACTCATTTCCAACCAGCCACTTTATCTTCTGCAAAAGATTGGTTGACTGTAATTCTACTAATATGACCTTCTCTTTAGTTCACTGTAATAGAGTGCAGGAAAGACTTTGAATTATGTGTTGGTCTTTCAGCAACTACTTAAAAAGTCCACCCTACTCTTTCCATGCCCAGAGGTAGGACTTTGTAGGCTTTCGTGTGGTTTGTGAGATAAATACATTTGATCAAATTAAGGAGAGATTTTTTTGCCCCATAAAATAAAACAGAGAACTCTATTTTTTGTGGGTTGAAATATGTGTTGTAATATTAACATGTACCAAATGATGGGCTGTCTCTCCTTGTTGAGAGAGACTGTGGGCTAACACTTTTTTTTTTTTTCTAAATAGATGATAGATTCTAAGACAAGAAGAGATAGAGACCAATCAAAAGGTTTATACTCTTCTTAGTTTCTATTAATTAGGGCATCAAATGATGTCTAGATATTAGCTATATGTTAATACTATCCATAACCTGAAGATGAGAGTCACTGACACCCTGAATGGTCCAGGGCATCAGAATTGGGCTTTAAGAGAGGATGACAGAGAGGTGCTCATCATCTCCAGCCAGGTCTCTGGCCACACAACTGGATGACCTCTGTGAGTTTAGTAGGTGTTTGAGCCCTGGTACTGATGCCCTGATGGCAGAAATTACAGGTCAGCAGGGACATGCATTTTCCACTCTCTTACCTAGGGCTGCCGTGTACAGGTGTGTAGGTCGCATCCTACCTAAGGGCATCTGGCTGAGTGAGCAGGAGTGGGAGCTGAAATCCAGGCCATGCTCAGCCATTACCTAAGGAAGAGATCTTTTTTTGTTAATTTGCACAAAGGCACTGTTCACTCATAGCTAAGCCGTATGCTCACAGGCTTACATCTTCCCAGAGGGAACACTTCATCTAACTCAAGCAAATGCCACCAATAAGAAAATAGTGGCCTTGTCTTTACCCCATTTTGAATCCTTTTTATGTTTATATTTTGAAAAATTCAAATAAAATTTATCTACAGTGAAACGAATAAATATTGAGAATACAGCTCCGTGAATTTCACATGATCATCAAGTTTCTTCTGCCTCCTGCCCTCAACCCCCAAATCCCAGAGGCAGCCACTGCTCTAATTTTTATCACCATGGCTTAATTTTGCCAACTTCATATACATGTGAAATTCAAGATTATTTATGGCTGTGGTTTTCATAACAGCCAAAATTTATAATAATCCAAATGTTCATCTAACGGGAAAATAGTTGTAGTAACAGTGGTTTATTCATATATTATTCAGCAATAAAAAAGAATGAATTGTATATGTATATATATAAAACTATATATGATAGTTATATATACTATTATATATTTGCATATATATATATATATATATATATATATATATATATATAACTCTTGGATCAATATTACCACCAGGTTGAACAAAAGAAACCAGGATCCAGGCACAGAAGAACATATTCTGATTGATAATATATATATACACAAACACACACATATACACAAATAATCATTGTAATACATCATTTAATATATATGAATATACATGTAAGCATAATGTATGTGTATATAATAACATTACATAGTATATGTTATTATATATAACATCTATATGATGCACTAAGTGATAATGTTACATATTGCTAAATGTGTACAATATTGTAACATTGGGAGTGTAGCAAAGGTTCCTGCCATCATAGAACACTTGACAGGTGCAAGATGATGATTCTAGAATATCTTCATTTAATTCATCTTTGGCCAGTGCAGAAGGTGTGTGGATGTGGGAGGCTGATGGGGATTTATCATAAACACAACAAGGTGGAAATTCCAATCAAAGTGGGTATAAATCAATATATCTCCCCTTCTCTTCCACCACGCACCTGGTCCACAGCTCCCGAATTACAGAAGCTTTATTTTCCTAGCTTTGTCAGTAAACATTAGTTAATTGCCTTCACATGATGGGGATAATAGCACACCTTCATGCTTTCACCTCCAACCTGCGTTGACACTTCTGTTCACCGACCTAGCCATCTGGAGGAATTTTGATTGTCTCGATACACCACAGAACATCATCTGTGCTTTACACCGATGAGATTGGGCTAACCGGATCTGGTGACAAAAAGTCAACCAGCACTTTGGTGTGTTAGTATACTGACTCTCGAAGTGTGGCCAGCAGCAGCAGCACTGGGAAACTTGCTAGAAAAGCCAGCTATCAGACTGCATTTCAGAACTATTTGATCCAAAACTCTTAGAAGCACTCTTGGTGATTTTAAAGCATGCGAAAATTTCCCCAGCACTGCCTTAGTACAACACCCATGTGACAGAGGATAGACAATAAATCCCATGAAAATTCATGCATCTGCCACACAAATTTTCTAGGTGTCAAGTGGTCTGGGAGTGTTCTTTTCAAGTGAGAGGTAACTTGCTGCATGTTATTTTGCACACCAGGAAGAAAGAGATACACACTTACTGGGCTTTTTTGGCTTCTGGGGATCGTCTCTGACACATTTGGGGATGCTGTTCTGACCCATTCACTGGGTAGTCCAACTGATTGCTAGTTTCAAGTGGGGTCCCAAGGAGAAGAAGACACTGTGCCAGGTCTAGGCTGTGATGCTTGGACACTTGTACCTTGTAACCTTGCCAACATCTGCCATTCTCATTATCTGGGGCATATAGGGATGGCATATTATACTTCTGAAATTGCAATGGAGAAATCACAGTGCAGAACTCTTGGATCTCAAGCAAGGGAGAACTCTTGCATGGGAGCCCCATGTTTCAGATGGGCAGTTAGACAAGATGGTCTTTTGCATTTTCACAGCTCTGGGTCCCTGATGTGAGTTGTATTGCCTTCTCTGTAATATTCAGGATCTCCACCGGGTAAAGAGGAAGTGGTGTGGGCAGTGATAGAGGTGTGGTGTGGGAGGTGATAGAGAGAGGTAAAATAGAATGGTGGACCTTGGGCCAATTGACTTGAAGGGAGAATGGAAAGATACACAAATAAGACCACAATGAGGTTATTTCATGGTGTTTGTTGATGACACAACTTCGGGGATGGGATCTAGCCAGCCAAGTTTCTGTGAGGCCGCTGAAAATCTGGTGGGACAGGGAGTGAGCAAAGTGAAGGTGTTAGAAAATATGCAGTTGGGAAAGAAACGTGGCATGCCTTTTCGGTTCGATTTTATCTATTTAAAGCCAGCCCTGTGACATATTGCTGATGATCTCCTGAGCAACAAGGCTTTAGGACCACTCCTAAAAGATGGGTCTAACTGAGATGCTTTGAATGGGAAGTGAAGCTGGTTCCGGGGTGGTGGGTTCTGATCTACCATCTTGCATCGCCCTTTATTACTCTGGAGCGGCCTCTGGGTGGGGTTAAAGCTGAGGCAGGCGGTGAAAAGATTGAAGTGTGTTCATGCTTCTCACTTTGCCTCTAGGTTTCCCCCTGCCTGCCTCCACTCAGCTCTGTGTCCCAAAATGCTGATCTCTCTGGAAGCCAGGATGGTCTCTCACTGAGTCTCCTGGGTCCTGGGCCTGCCGATTGTATCTGGTGAAGGGAAGGCACTGACAGGGAAGGGGAATGTGGGAGGTGAGAATTACAGGTCTTCTTCTTTCTCTTTCTGCCCTACTCTGTTCTCCTCTCTGGCTTCTCTTTGGTGTCTGACTGGAGATCTCCGCTAGCCTCACATAATCCTCTTCTTCCTCTTGCTTCCTTAGGCCCAGCGGTGTTGCCCCAACATCCTTGGCCTGGTGTCTTAACACTGCCCACACCTCTACATAGAAGATCTACATTAAATCTCTTCAAAACCCCAGCAGATCTTGCCTTCTGTCACTGCCAGGATCCTGACGGATGGGGGGAGTGATTTTTAACTCAATGACAGAAGGCATCTAGCCTCCGGGAAGCATATAGTCCATCGGGAAGGAGGGGGAATATAGTTTCTACATCTATAGAATATGGGCAATGTTATGCATATGCCAGTGCTTAACAAGTGTGTATTCTTTGTGTTGGTTAATTACTTACTTTCTTACTTAATTAAGAGAGTAAGGGAGGAGGGGCTTGAGGGAGAGAGAGAATCCCAAGCTGACTCCCCACCGAGCGTGGAGCCCAGGACAGTATGTACCTTGAGGTCTCATGACCTTGAGATCATGACCTAAGACGAAATCAAGAGTTGGTTGCCTAACTGACAGAGCTACCCAGGCACCTGCATGTTTTGCTTTAATTTTCTTCTGAGGCAAAATTTCTTTATGCTTCATTCTTGTTCCTTCATCTTAGGGTATCAACAGCTGACCCCAGTGTGAAAGAACTGTACCCCTTGCTGTTAGCATGGGTACAAGGGATTTAGGCTCTTGATTTTTTGAGTGGACATGATAGTCTCAAAAAGGACAGATGTACTGCGCACATCTCTGAATTTATCCTGTGCCCTCCCTCTGCTGACATCATCCCTGACCCTCTGTGGAAAATGTCAGCATGATTCAGATAGGCAGATGGGAGGGACAGTGTCAGAAATGGGTGGGGACATAGGACTTACTTGCATAGACTCAGTCACCTGAGGTCCGGTGAGGGCATGGCATGCTTGCTATTACTAGGTAACCAGTGTCCACGTGTGGACTGAAGTTTGGTCTTCTTTTCCTTTTTTTTTAAAGATTTCACTTATTTATTTGACAAAGGGAGACAACAGTGAGAGAGAGAATATAGGCAGGGGGAGTGGGAGAGAGAGAAGCTGGCTTCCTGCCGAGCAGGGCGCCTGATGTGGGGCTGGATCCCAGGACTCCAGGATCGTGACCTGAGCTGAAGGCAGATGCCTCATGACTAAGTCACCCAGGCGCCCCTTGGTTCTGTCTCTTGCGGGTTTTCTCTGTGTCCATACAAGACCTCGTGACTCTTTTCAGATGGACGAGCTGATGCGTGTACAATGGAAAATAATTGTTCTCAGTACACGACACAGCACATCGTGGAGAACAGGACACACATGTTCCAAATCTTGCTTCTCCCCCCTTTAGAGAGTTCTCACATTTCTTCTGCTCCACAACCAGGTGGCTGGGGACCCTTCTGTGATTCAATTCATCAGTTTATGGTGGCTCCAAGCTGTAATGTAAGTCTCCAAAGGGACTCGTCTCATCTCCTCTTCATTAAAACGAAATTTTCCCTTGGCATTTCAGTTAGGCACTTCTCCAGGTATGGACACAAGGGACTGAGAGGCGGAGGAGGGGGCTCCAGGCTTCAGTGTCAACAATCCAATTAAAGGAATGTTTAACCTTTGTAAATAAAGCCCCTATTTTGCCTGCTTCTCAGATGGGGGAAGAAAAAAGAACTGATTTCATGGGAAGTCCCATACCATGAGCAAAGGACTGGTATTTATAACATCCTTCCGGGCAGAGGAAGCTCAGCTTACTGTTAAAAATTATTCTCTCTGAAAGTCCAGCGGGCAGCACATGCAGGAAAATATGTAGCTCAATAAAAGCCGCCTCCTCAGGTGCCTTTCCTGGTGCAGGGGACTGTTTACCTAAACATTTGGTTTAAAAGAGTTACCGCTGGGGCCCGTCCAGCTGCTTGGCTTCTGTTCAGAACACGAGAAAGAAAATTAAATGTGCAAGAGTGAACAGCAGGAAAGGGAGCAGAAAATGAAGTTGACCACAGAACACAGGCATGGATGGGGAAGATGTCCATGGAGTAGAAGTGGTACAAGGAAGTTCAGAAAGGGAGATGAGAAAGAGCCTATGAGTGTGTAGGTAAACATATTTGAAGGCAAATAAACTGGAAAACACGTTGCAAATATGACATCAGAAGACTGTTGTTGGTACTTGTAATTAATTCACTCATTGGACATTTATTGGGCAGCTAGAGATACGGGATCAAATCTCAGCGTGCTTCTATCTGCCTGTTTATTCATCTCTCATGGTGGTACATAAAGTGGGCTTCTCCGTGTATATTTGCACCTGTGCGAAGAAAAGCGCTAGGATATGAAAAGGTTAGTGCACAAAGGGCAAGACTGGAACCTTATGAAGGAGGAGATATGTTGGGTTAGAAAACAGTCTAATGTCGGGGGCGCCTGGGTGGCTCAGTTGGTTAAGCAACTGCTTTCAGCTCAGGTCATGATCCCGGAGACCTGGGATCGAGCCCTGCATTGGGCTCCCTGCTCAGTAGGAAGCCTGCTTCTCCCTCTCTCACTCCCCCTGCTTGTGTTCCCTCTCTGGCTGTGTTTCTCTCTGTCAAATAAATAAATAAAAATTAAAAAAAAAAAGAAAGAAAACAGTCTAATGTCATGAGCACTATGTGCGCACCTGATGAATCATTAATCCCTACCCCAGAAACTCATGATACACTATCTATTAATTAATTGAATTTAAATAAAAAGGAAAACACATCTGCAAACATCTTCATGATGACTGACATGCATACAGAAATCAGGGAGTTCTAAGCTATTAAATTATCAAAATTGTTTTTAAAAATGATAATACACAAAGCTGGCACAGCTGTGGAGAAAGAAGTCATGTCATTCACCTGAAAATCAATAAAAGGTCTTTGGGCAGAGTATTTTGACAATACTTACCTAGAGTCTTCCAAATGTCCTTTTTTTTTTTTTTTAAGATTTTTTAAATTTATTTGACAGAGAGAAACACAACTAGGGAGGGAACACAAGCAGGGGGAATGAGAGAGGGAGAATCAGGCTTCCCGCCAAGCAGGGAGCCCAATGCGGGGCTCGATCCCATGACTCTGGAATCATGACCTGAGCCGAAGGCAGACACTTAACGACTGAGCCACCCAGGCGCCCCCAAATTGTCCATATTATTTGACAGCAATTATGCTTCTAGAAACTTATGCAAAGGAAAGAATTGAAAATGCAGGCAAGGACTTCTATGTAAGAAGAGTCATGACATAAATTATGAAAAAAATCAATTTCAGCATCCAACAACAGACAAGTGGACAGTTAAACAGTTAAACTCTGTGCAAGAGTTTGAGTAACAGTCATGATATCATGGTTTGAAGAATATTTAATGGCAATAAATATGCTCATGATATAATAGCAATTAAAGAAAAGTGGGATGCAAACTATATATGAGTGTTAGGGTCCCAATTGGGTGAAGTGAAGTCAATATTTATTTGTGTGTTTGAAAATATTTGATTTACTCCCCAAATTCCTCTCATGATAACGATATATGGATGTGATAATAATTTTAGAGAGCATCTGCATGGATCAATGAGACACACACATCTGAATTTTAGAAATGTTAACATCGTATGAAAACAGAAAAATGTGTATTTTGGAGTCAGAGAAACGTGGCTTTGGCACATGCTATACACAGGGGACAGAGAAAAAGCAGAGAAGGATGTTTGGCAGAATGTTGGTGATATGTGGGTGGGGCGGGTGTGCTCTGTCCAACAGACACAAAATTCATGGGGCTTTCCTCTCCCCTAGAGTGTGATGTCAGCAAATTGTGATTCCCTGGAAAATAATAAAAGTGATGGGACCAACCTTTGCATCCTATAATGGTCATATTCGTTACTCTTCAAAGAGCCTAGAATATTTCCTATAAAAAGAAGAAACCTCAAGTCACCCCACCTCTCACCCCAGTGGTGAAGCAATGTGGGAGGCTATCCCATGAAATCGGAGCGGCAGAGTTGGGATTTAAACCCAACTGTCTATGTGGGGACACAGGTGGGCATCTGGGCCCCTCAGAAATGCTTGTGAACGTTTCATACCTTAGAGGTCCTCCCTTTCATGATCTGAGAACACTTGGCATGTCAGCTTCCTCTCTGGAGCTCCACCATGGTCCTCGGGGGGCATGTCACAGCCTCTGGGGGGTCACATGCCTTGCCTCTTCCTGGAAATACAGAACCAGAGTGTTTCTGATATTGACAGGCTATCCCTGAGCTTCTGGATGGCTTTGAGTGAGAAATCTTAATCCCAATGCAACAGACACCCTTCTGTACCCCAGGCACTGAATAAATCAGTGGAGATCTCAAACTCCATAATTCTAACAGAGCCAGCTCTGATGGCTATGGCAATTTGCTCTCTTGTGGCTTAGCAGGCGGCAGTAATTGATGAGGAAACTGACAGCTCTTTGTCTTCCTTCACTACCTTTGTCATGTGGCAGCTGGCTTATGCTTTTTCCATTGCTTGTGACTCTGTCTGTCTGTCTGTCTCCCTCTCCCTGGGCACTTGCAGAGCAGATGGATCTCCTCTTCTCCCTAGAGACAAGATGTATAAAGCCATAACGTGTTTTTAATACAATTGGGCTTTTTGAAAAAAAATGCATAATTGGAGAGTTCCAAAATAATTAGTTTATTATAGTGGGTCTGGAAAAATGAACTTGCATCTCATTTATGAGCCATTAGATTCCATGTTCTGTGAGCCCACTTGCTATTAATGCCAGCAACAAATAATTTAGCATGCTTTATTAAAACGTGTCACGATTGAGCATCTCTTGTTCCCAGCCCCCACGTCTGGGAGCAGGACTGGGTTGTTGCACTGAGAAATCTTCCCAGAGCCTTATTTATCTATCTTATTGGGGGTAAAATGGACGTTAACATAAAACTCACCATGTTAACCATCTTAAGCATGCCATCCTGTGGTCTTGAGTGCATCCAAACTGTTGGGTAGCCACCACCGCCCATCTCCGGATGTCTTTTCTTCTTGCAAAACTGAAACTCTGCACCCATGCAACAGTAACTCCCCAGGCCCGGTAGATCTTGTTCCCAGTCTCTTCTCTCCACGCCCCTGGTGAGTTCTAATCGTGAGGCTCCCTTCCATGGGGCCATGTGACATTCATTCCGATTCTTTCAGGGGTGGGTAAGAAAAGAGCTAAAGCATTGACCTGATGAGGAGGAAAGAAGAGAAAAGACTCAGAACATAGAAGGTGGAGCACAACCCCAGAGTGGGTGGTTATTGTTCCCGGAGGCCTTCCTAGGCAAAAACTTGGATTATTGTCAGGTAATAGAATGAAAATAACATAGTTCTTGCGTGTCTTCTACACATCTGTATGTGCCTGTGTAGGGCACCGAGGGGTGAAGGAAGAGCTGGTCCCATCCCGTCTTAAGGAACGGAAGTTCCGGTGTTAGGCCATGAATCCATGGATATTCAGATATCAGGTTAACCTGGAAAATAAAACTGCCAGTTAGATTATCAGCAAAAATGCATTTCTTTGGGAATAGCCAGGAATTGCAATCAGAGACAAACAAGCTATAAAAGCCACAGACGAGTCCACCCAACGAGGGACAGGTCCACTTTTTTATAGGACAGGGATAATTTGAGATGGCTGTTATAAACAAGTCTATTGGAGGAAACAGGGACCTCAGAGTGTAGTGGCTTCTCATTGGGTGAGTGGTGGCAGTGTCTCATTGGCTGGGCTGTTGCTGGGGGAGGAGGAAGCCCTTTCTTCCTCCTGCTCCGGCCAGTGAAGTAGCCTCCGCTTGCAAATGGTCTTTTCCCGTTGGCGTTGTTGTTGAGCTTGAGTGTTAGTGCCTGGGTGCTCCCCCTGCCGGCCTCCCAACTCCATTCTAAATGTGATTTCCTCTTATTATTTTCCACAAGTGTGAGAGATTCGTACAAATAACTGCACGACAAAAGGGAATTGGAATCAACCGCAGGTCTGGAATATTGTTTGCCTGTGCTAAGGGGAGGGTGAAGAATCTGAGTGTGAGTTGGGTCGGATAAGAATAGCTCTTCATCACCCCTTAGCCCCACCGCTGGTTGCCCTGGGTGGACGGGGAGTGGTGTAAGGGGAAAGACTCCCGAGGTGGAATGCTGGAAGGGGGTGGTGGGCAAGACCTGTGTCCCAGGGCCTGGTGCATAATACAGATACCCTCAACCAATGCTCAGAGACGCGGAACATCGGCATGACCCGATATCCCTTTCTGTCTGCATGGATGTTGTCCAAGAGTTGGCTGGAAGGTGGCTGGTGGGGAAGTGGGGGTAAGGCAGAAGCTCTGGAACCTGGCACACGGAATGCTGCCTTATGTTGGGGGAGGAATCCTTACTGAAGAAAGAGAGGGCTCCCCCGCCTTCCTTCTTAAGACGGCAAGTTGAACTTTGTGACTTGATGCTCTGGGCTTACTCCAAAGAGGAGACAAGAGTCTTGTATTTTTTAGCTTGTAGAAGAACACAACTGGACAGTCACAACAATAGAGCCTGAAGGGTGGGGATATCTGAAGTCAGGACAAGAGTGGTTTCTCAGATCAGTGGAGGATGTAGAGGGGATGTTCCCATGTGGCTCTTTAAGGTGGGAAGGAGCTTCAAAGCTGTAGCGCAGGGAGGCTTAGGGACTGATTTCGAACACCAAGGTCACAGGCACCCTAAAGAAGGACTCGTGAAGACTGGCACATGGGTATTCTTTGAGTCTTGGGGCCTCTGTGTTCCAGCCTGGACACATGTGTATTTGGACCAGGAGTGATTCAGAGGCAACCACCGTGGAGCAGAGCATGCCCCAGAAAGTATTGATGGCTCGATCTCCTGTCCCCTCCAATGCACGCACAACTCCAGCATGAGCCTGCAGAAGAACAGGGGCCTATTGACCTATTAAGTTCTGATGTCTGTGTCTAAGCAGTCTTGCGAAGAGTCTTCAAAACCTAACTTAAATTGATTAGGGAAAAGAACCGATGACATGAAACCTTGTGATGCTGAGCTTCTTGGAGTAGGTTCCGTCATGTAGACAACAGAGTCTTGGAAGGGAGATTGGCTCATGGGCGTCTAGTGGGAGGTGGTGTCCTACAAGACTCATCAGGGAGAAACTCTATGACCCGGTGCACTATAGCCGAATACATATTATATTAATTTCTCAGAATTAAAAATTTAAAATTTCACCAAGTGACTTTTTTTTTTTTAAAGGTTTTATTTATCTTTTTTGGGTGGGGGAGAGAGACAGAGAGTGCGAATGGGGGCAGGGGCAGAGGGATAAGCAGATTCCATGCTGAGTGTGGAGCCTGATGCTGGGCTCAATCGTAGGATCCTGAGGTCATGACATGAGCCAAAGGCAGATGTTTAACCCACTGAGCCACCCAGGTGCTTCCCAAGTGACTTTTTTTTTTTTTTTTTAAGATTTTATTTATTTGACAGAGAGAAACACAGCCAGAGACGGATCACAAGCAGGGGGAGTGAGAGAGGGAGAAGCAGGCTTCCCACCGAGCAGGGAGCCCGATATGGGACTCGATCCCGGCTCTCCGGGACCATGACCTGAGTCGAAGGCAGTCACTCAACCAACTGAGCCACCCAGGCGCCCCCCCCAAGTGACTTTTTAAACAGAAAGACATTAACTCTCTCTGGAGTGGCTCTATGCACCCAGGTCACCTCTCTCTGGTTGCATGACCCCTCGTGTGGGTGGAAGCATTCTGGGAGGCACTGGGGAGAGGGGATCAGAGGCACTGGCCTCAGGGGAGGGCCTCCATGAGTATGAGGAATGCCCCAATTGGCCCAGAGTCAAAATGCCAAAGAGACGGAGTAAATACCCATCCCATGCTGACATCAATGGGGAGGCCCCCAGATAAAACCCAAAGGCTCTGATGTATTTTGACAGGTCCTCCAGTAGCATTTCACAGCGTCTAGAAAAGGCAGCAAGAGGAAACTGCTACTCTGGCTCGACCACAATGGAAAGCATAGACTTGACAGATGAGATGGAAGAGATGGCGAGTCTTGAGGATAAAGGAGATAGTGTGTGTTTGTGGCAACCAAGGCGTGGGGGGAGGCAGCATGGGCCCTACCTGGTATCAAAGACTCAAAAAAAAATCATCGGTACCATTATGAGAGGTTGAATGGCTTCAGCAAGACACCTGAACACTGAATGCACAATTTTCCAAAGCCCGCATGAGAAGGGAAGGAAAACCTTCGTAAGAAAACCATCTGCTGAGCTCAGGTGTAAAACCAGCATGTCCAAAAGTGGGAAATGAGGGTATATGGCCCAGGATGCATCCGCAGGAGAAATGTCAGGGAAGGCAAAGCTCCACATAGCAGCAGCTGCCAGAGAAGCAGAGAAAAATACAAGAGGGGGTTTTTAGATGATCATCAGAGCAGACGAAGAGTCAGATGCAGCACTAAAGATGGACGGGAGAGAGGCAGATGTTGAAGTCCCCATTTGATTTCTGCTTTCTCCTTCTAGAAGAGAATTTTGGACTTCCAAGGAAGAACAGCAGAGGAGAAGCCACATCCCCTGAGAGATGGAGCAGGGCTGTCAGTTACCAGGCTTATGATGGGGTCCTGGGCTTCCTTCCCTTCCTGCACAAAATAGAGACAGTAATCCCTATGAGAGCTTGTCACCCCATAGCAGCGACCGCACACCTGGAAACTTGCCACAAATGCAGACTCCCAAGCCCCACACAGAGCCTAACATCTGAGCGCAAGGCCTGGGAAACTGTGGCTGCTGGCCCTTTGGAGGCCAGGCTGGAACCTAGTGTTGGTTGTTCGCTCAGGCTGGGTGCTGATATACACACAGTTGTCAGAAGGGCAGGAATGGGAACACCCCCGCTCCTTGCACACCGTAAGAAATCTTGAAACTATTCAGTCTCCGTAGATGAGTTCAGATATCCTGGCTAGGACCAGTAGCATCTCCAAATCTTGACCAGATTGCAGTTGAGCTCCCCAGACTACTATCCATGGGCAAAGAGCGTTTTGAAAAACAGCAGGTAGGCTGCTCACCAGTCTAACCAGGTGGAAAGTTTGCAGGAGGAAGTTATAGGGGGACAACAGCCAGAATAGTTCTCTTCCCTGCACCCCCTCAAGCCCCTTCCGTCTTTCGCATAGTCAGCGTGGTGATCAGGATAGTTGAAGTGTGCAAGGTGCCCACACACAGGGGAGCATGGATGATCTCTCCGGCATCGGAGCGCTGATTTGTAACACAGATTAAGTCGGGCTTCAGACTGGGGAGGGATGGCGCCTCTAAGACGTGCCACAACACATAGGGATCACTCATTTTACACATTAGGATGGATTAAAATGTGTCACTATTAATACCGGGCATTTCCCTGTTGTCACATGTTGCTAGGAGAACAATTATTTCACGTCTGAGTAAAAACCTTACTTGGAGGCAAAGTTAATGCAGCATATGGAAGCGTGTGGGAACAGGGCCGGCGTGTCTCGCGAATACAGGCAATTGCCCGCTGCCATGCTGGTGAACACCTTTCTTCCACTTTGTCTGTTTTATTGTCCATGAGACCATGACAGTTTTGCATAGAAGTGGCCTCAACCCCCCTGAACTCGGGAAAACGTAACACAGACTCACAGTTCAAAGGCTAAAAGAGAATTGATCGGGGAGCTCTCACCCATCCCTTGCTCTGTTCCCTGCTCTTGGAAGGATAAATCTCTTTTTCAGATAAATCCAGATTGCTTTTCCAATAGATTGGCTTCTGGCCTCCCTGTTGAGTTGTGCTTTGACATAACCTGGACAGCCACCCTATAGCTTTGAAGAAATCTTTGCTAACATCTGAGGTTAATTCACTCAATGAAGCATTGGATTTTTTTCCATGGAAGCAGGAAAAAATGTTTGGATGAGGTCACAAAAGGCTGGCGAGCTCGGAGAATATTCCCTGAGGCTTCAGCCCTGTGTGAAGCTATACTGGACATTTATTTTGCAGTGCTAAATGAATCAACAGTGGGGGAAAAACCCTTCACATTTACATTGCCTCTTATGTTCTGAGTGATTTCTCATCCATGATCCTAAATGCCTGGTAAGATGAGTAGGATGGGTGGAAGTAGCCCCATTTGGCAAATGGGTAGACTGAGGCCAGGAGGTGGAACATGGCTGGTCTTGCACACACCGTTTATTTTTTTTAAAGATTTTATTTATTTATTTATGTGACCAAGAGAAACACAGCTAGAGAGGGAACACAAGCAGGGGGAGTGAGCGAGGGAGAAGCAGGCTTCCCAGCAAACAGGGAGCCTGATGTGGGGCTCAATCCCAGGACTCCGGGATCCTGACCTGAGTAGACGGCAGACACTTAATGACTGAGCCACCCAGGCGCCCCACACCATTTTTTTTTTTTTAAAGGAAGATTTTAAGTTTTACTTTGATAAAACATTTCAGATTCCCTCATATTGGAGCATATTGAAAAGCAAAATATCCATATACTGATGTTATACTATATGCCATGTTCCAAATTTCCAGTCTTAGGTAAGCGAGGTGCAATACACAAGTGCTGATAATTTAACTGTAAGTTGTGTCTTACAAGGAGGAGTCCCTGGTCTCCACTGGGCTGAGGTCCATTATCATTCAGCCAGTCTGACTCCAGGGCTTGTAGAAGAGAAAGGAAAAGAAAGAGATATGCACATCACCTTGTCCTGGCCTGGGGTAGGGGTGGGGGGACCAGCTTCTAGGACTTGATGCTGCACCTCCTTCCAGGCCTCAGGATCCCTGGATTTATCGAGTTCCTCATGAACATTTTATCTGGGGAAAGGCCTCTAGTTCTCTTGGAAGGGCCACGCTCATCAAGGATTAGTTGAACTGATTACACTTGTTAACCCCCATTATGTGTTGGTGGTAGATCAGGACCCTGAAGATTGGGAAAGAGGGAGCAAAAGTAAAGAACTGGGGCATATGCAAGGGTCCCGGGGTTAGCGGGGGCTGAAGTAGGCATGCTGACCTAGCAGGTGTCAAAAGGTCCTTGAAATATGAAAGTGTTTTCTTTGTGTGCAAGACACACCCAGGAGCCAGCAGAATGAGGCTTTCATGGAGAAATCTGTTCCCCTACTGTGATCTGCAAAGGAACTACGAGACAGGGACAGGTGACCGACCTCAGAAACACAGGACAATGGAGAGAGTGTTAGGCTTCGGATAACCACCAGAAACCAAGCTCAAGCCACAAGAGGATGTAAATCTACCAGACTTCTCTGTGCTAACGATATTTGGAGAGGCTTTGTTTGTTTCCCCTAATTTTCAGTGAAAAAACATGTCATGGGTTGAATGACATCCCCCCGAAATTCATTTGTTTGAGTCCTAACCCCCAGCACCTCAGAATGTGACTGTATTTAGACACAGGGTCTTTAAAGGGGGAAGCAAGTTAAAAGGCAGTCAGTAGGATGGGGTTTAACCCAGTGTGACCGGCGTCCTTATAAGGAGGGGAGATTTGGACACAGGGAGAGACACACAGAGAGGGAGCTAATGTGCAGTCACAGGGAGAGAAGGGCCATTTTCAAAGCAGGGAGAGAGGCTGGATCAGATTCTCCACTCTGGCCTCGGAAGGAATCACCTCACGCATATCTTGACCTTCAGCTTGTGGCTTTCCAGAACTGTGAAACCAGGCATTTCCACTGCCGGAACCCCCCACCATCCAACCTAGGTAACCCTAGCAAGCTGATACAAGTATGGGCCTCAAAGGCATTATGCCGAGTGATAGAGGCTGGATGCTAATGGTTACCTAGCATGTGATTTCGTTTGTAAGAACTATCCCGGGTAGCTAACCCCATAGAGACAGACCACTGCTTAGTGGTTGCCACAGGGCAGGAGAAGGTGGGGGAGTGGGCAGAGTGACAAGTGAGTGATCTGGGGTCTCCTTTGGGGGTGATGGTTGCACCATAATGTGAATGTGTTACAGATCAATGACTCACACTGTTCTCCTTTGATGTGAATTTCACCTCCATTTCAGCCTAAGAAGAAGGCTAATGTCTATCCTTGGAAGGCAAGAACCACAGTCAAGAGGGGTGGTCAAGTGGACAGGGGCCGTGCTTCCTCTGAAGCTTATGAAATCCCTGGGGCCAGGAGGAAGTGACAGGGGCCCCCAGAAACTAGTCCACTTAAAGTGGCCACGGCATTGGGTGGGGACTGCTGAATGGAGAGACCAGGAGGCTGCCTGACCTGGCCCCCTGTCTAATTGTGCTGTGCCCCAACGTGGCCCACGTGAGTTCCTGGGCTAGACAGGGGCCCTGGGCTGCCCAGGCATCTTTGAACACCCTTGTGATGTCAGGATCTTCCCAGGCTTTTGAGTATGGCCTCCGAAGCAGAAGCCAGGATTTCTTTTTTTCTCGCAACTAGGGCACCTTGATGCAGACCAGATGTGACTGCCCAAGAACATGAGCAGATGGTGACCCGAGGGACAAGGCTTTTTGGAGACTTGATTTGTGGCGAGGGAGGGAAGGGGTGTCCGGCAGTTAGAAGCAGCTGAATAGGGCCCGGGACTGGGGTCCCTGGCCTGCAGGGGAGGTAGCAGGATCTGCTCTAGAATGTTCTAGAATGCCAGGTGGACAGCACTCCTGGGTGCAGAGCCTCAGGCCTTGACCTTGTGAGCCCCGGTGTTCATTCTCAGGTGGCGTTTTATACCGGAACAAAGCAGGGTCTTATCAGCGAGCACCTGGACCCGAGTAGCCCGCCCACAACTTGCTTGTCCCAGAGGCAGACGTCTCTGTCTGTGTGGGACCCCTTTGCCCTCGCCCCACTCCTCTGCTTGTCCTCCCCAGATGAGGGGTGCCCTGTCACCACTGCCTGGCGGGTTGCTTTGTGACTTTCTTCCTGCTTTAGCCTGGACCTCGCTTGCGAGGTTAGAAAGGATTGACACCTTAGCCAGGGAATGGCAAAGAAACCCACATGTTCCATGGACTGTCACATTCATGTTATCCTTCCCAGCATGGATATATGACCTCAGAGTCCCCCTTTCACCACTGTGTTCCCTGCATCAACCACTCATAATGGGGACTCAGCACGGTAGTCAGACCCTGCTCCCTCTGCCCTTAAGTCTTAGCTTGCACACCTGATGCATTACAGTGGGAAGGGAGAAAGGCTTTCATGTTCCCATGCGAAAGTGTCATGAGGAGGGACCTCCACTCACCCCTCTGAGTATGATTCCAGAGCATCTTGCGGTCCTCATTTTACCATTAGTGACAGACTCTTGTGGGAACTATATTTGGAAAATTCACATAATTAGGGAATTTCAAAGAAAGCTCACACTCTACGGACCATGCAGTCTTTGTGAGGAAAGGGAAGGAGCCAGTTCAGGGTGGGGTGTGCCGGGTGCTGGGAGCCTCGGGCAGAAGCCGGATCAGAGAGGCCGGCTCCGGAGGGCACAGGTGGGAGGAGCCTGATAGACAGCCTGGGGGACTTGGCTGGCTGGGTCTCCCTGCAGTCTCCTGCCCATGTCTCCATGCTCCAACCTTTTAGCGGAACACAGAAGCATTGAATTTGCTTTGTCTGGAATGGAGAACCTCAGGGACAGACATCCAAGTGGGTTTTTAAAAAAAGTATTTAAGTCTGGACATGATTAGCACTTGGAACAGGACATTTTAAGTCTGGACATGATTAGCACTTGGAACAGGACAAGCCTTCATTTCCTATTGCCAGAACATTAGCGCCCTTGGTCTTGGCCCAGCAAATATCCTTGGGACCCCTTTTCCCTCCCGCAGAGTTCCTTGGGTCACTGGAAGCGTCCGCTCACATGTCCCAAGAAGATCGACTCAAGGCAAAGATACGGAGAGGTAGCGGGAAAGGGATGTGTCCAAACTCACATGTGCAGGGACAGAAGTGAAGGGGAATGAGATCCCACCTTAGCCCAGAGCTCTTCACACGGAGAACACTGTGTGCATGCACGTGGCCGTGCAAGGGAGTGTGCACGCGTGACCCGCGCCACACTGTCAGCCTCGCCAACCCGAGCGCTTTGCAAGAAGTCTGTCACGCCCTGGGCCCTAGCTCACAGACAGTGCAAACTCCTCCAGTCCCCCAGGCCCTTCTCTCTTCCCTCCATAAGATCAGTCTGAATCACAGCCAGGGGCGTGTTTATTGGAACGTGTCTTCGTTGGACAACTGGGTGTGTTTTCAGCTCTGTTTCCGTGGCAGTGGCAGCTCAGGTTGCGTGGCTCACTGAAGACATGTCCCTCTGGCCTGCACACCTTCCTCGAAGATACTGTCTCAAAGCACTCCCTCGCCCCCAACAAGTTTGTTGTTGAGGAGACAGGAGACACGGTGTGCAAAGGGCTTTGCAGAATGCCTGTCACCCAAGCGTGCGATGAATGTCAGCTCAGGGCTGAACTGTCCCCTGCAGATTAACACAGGGGAGGCTGCAGGGGGACAAGTGACACAAGCGAGTTGCAGGGGAAGAAACTGTTGTCCTTTGTGGCTGATGCCTGGCGGGGGCTTTGCCCTCCCAGGTCCCCCGCCCTTAGTTTCCTTGCGCTTTCCGGTGGCTGCCCTTTTGCAGACTGAAAAGCTGACCTGGGCTGAGAGACAAGAGCTCTGGTTTTCTCTCTCTCTCTCTCTCTCTCTCTCTCTCTCTCTCTCTCTCTCTCACACACACACACACACACACACACACGTAAATTGGTAAATAGGAGAGGTGGTGTCTGTGTTAATTAACTCAGCATGGGGAATCCCCCCCCCACAGTGTACATGTGGAACAAATCATCCCTTATGTGCACTTGAAATAGTTTTCAATTTTGCTAATTCTACACCAAAAAATAAAAATTAGAAAAGAAAAAAGGGAAAAGAAAATCTGACCGGCAATGTTCTTTCAATTTAAAAAGATGCCCAGACAGCTCTCCTAATGGCTCCTGATGTTCTGGCCCGCGCTCCCCTCCTGCTGTGTATCCTATGGCTTTGTCCCCTCACGGCCCCGCTGAATGGTTCCTGGGCACTGGACGAGGGCCGGGGCTGGAGGCAGGCGTTCTGGCATTGTGTCCCTGCTGAGGGCACAGGGCTTGGGAAGTCAGACAAGTGTGAGGTAGAGTCCAACTCAGCTACTTGAGGGTTTTGGGGATGGGAGATTTGTCTCTGAGTCTCAGTTTTCTTCCCTGTTAAATGGGGTTAATACCCATTTCATAGTTCCTTTGCAAGGATCGATTAAACCCCGGGTACTGGCCTGTCACGGGCTTACTGACACAGTCTGTAATCCATCACACTGGCTACTTCCTTGAGTCTTAATCTTCTCATTTTATAAGCCCAATATGATGCTACCAGAGATGCAGTCTCGAGACGTGATTACCTGAGACAGAGCAGACAGAGCTCTGGGCGCGTTCTCAAAGGCTCAAATTCTTGTGCCCATTTTCTGAGACCCCCCAAAGACGACCACCAGAGTCCAGAGTCAAAGCCAAGCGGCAAGTGTCGTTTATTGTCAGGTTCGAACCCGGGCCTCAGTGCGGACGTTACCGGTCACGCTCAGAGACCCCGAGCATACTTTCAGCACAGCTTTTATAGGCAAGGACAAACAAGTTACAGAGGAGTTGGGTGAGATAACATTTTGACCCCCTCACACAACCCCTCACACATGCGTACATATTCCAGGAACTGAAGCAAGATGCGCAAATGGTTTCTTGACTCAAATGTCCTCATTCGGTAAACACGGCCTTGTAAAGGCATGAATCACCAGGGGGTCTTAGATATGTAGAGGCCTAAATCATCAGGGAGTTTCAGAACTTGTTATGGTGGCCTTGAAGCTAAGCAGGCCCTAACATTCCCCCCTTTACTCGTTCATAATGAGGAATCTTACTCATTTAGGTGAGAGGCCTCTACATATTTGGGGCCAGTGAGTCCTTCATATTGTTGTCTCAGGACCATTAGCTGCACTGTACTGACCCGGTCTTTTATGAAGGCCATTAGTTTGTTTAGAATACATGGCCCAATAGTTAAAATGAGTAAAAGGATGAATAGGGAGGCCTTGAAGCTAAGCAGGCCCTAACAAAATGTGAGCTCTTTCCCTTTCTCCATGAGGCTGAGATCCTCTGGCTCTTCTTTCCCAGTTCTGGTATTTTGGCCCCACCTTTTGGCTTCGTGCTGATGTCTTCCCCCAATACCATCCACCCCGAGAACATTCCGGAGAATCCCATTGGATGGGGAGAGAGACAGACTAGCGTTTCAATGAATAACTCTTGCAGAAAGCACCAGAAAACTGTCATTAGCAAGGTGCATCTGGGAGGCAGCCTGCCCTGTGAAATGCCCTAGACGCCCCCCTACCCCTGCCCCGGCTCCTTGGAGATGTTCAGCGTTTCATGTCTCCAGAACATCCTTTTGGTGCCACTAAACTGTTTTCACTTTAGCAAGGGGAAATGTCAGTGGGGAAGTGTAGCATCCTGGAAAATTTTTCCTTCTGCCATCACGGCTTTTTAAGCTGGACCTTAGCGCTGAGGACGGTGAAGAGAACACGCCCAGAGGGGGGCTTTCTCCCCAGTAGAGCCTCTTTGACACAGCTATGCTTGCCACTTGATTTGTGGCTGCAAATGGTCTCGTCGATGTGGCCTTTACACCAACTCTCCAATTAAGAGGACTGGATATTCTCCAAAGTGTCAAATTCCTTCCTGGATTTTCAAAGGAGGGTAATGAGTGATATTGCTAATGTAGTCATAAAGCCATTATTTGCATAAGGAAAATAAAGTGAACGGATAGATAAAATGAAGCTTTAAAATGAAATATGAGTACAACCAAAACGGTTAATGAATTTAGACACATTATCGAACAGGTAAGTACAGCGACTGATTGGAGTAGATAATTTTAATTGGTCTTGTTGAATCAAAATCAATATTGAAAATTGTACAGCATATCAGAAGCACCGCCATCTCTTCCTTCTGGTAAGATTTGGGTCATATCTGTAGGAGTCGCAGTGGGACTCCTAGTGGGCCAGGAGGGAGAGAGTGCATCAGATCACTCGCTGTTCCTATAGAGGGCAGGGAACCAAGTCTGAAATTCCAAGGAGGACTCCATCTGATCTCAGAGTGAAGTCTCCAGAGACGTAGTATCAGAGCTGAGCACCAATCTTCAACCGTGCCTACTGCTGACTGTAGCCTCGAGAGGGAGGTAAAGAACCCTGGTGAGAGAATAGAACCAGGAACTAAGTCTTCATGATCTTAGTGGATAGAGGAGGAACCCCAGCAATAGAGACTCCTATTTCCATCCCTCCCACAATCCTGACCTTCTGGAATCCTCTGGAAGCTTAGCTCTGGAAGGTTATTCACCCTCTAAGATTCTTCAACTGGGACTGGGTCCCTTAGGGGTTGTGCCTTCCCTGGCATCGGCAGGAGAATGCACAGGGAATGGCTTTGATTAGGGGTTGGCCAACCGCAGGCTCCAGGACTGAATTCAGCTCACCATCTGCTTTTTAGGGTCAGTGAGCTAAGAGAAGTTTTCACATTTTAAATGGTTGGGGAAACAAAACAAAACAAAACAAAGGAATAACACTTTATGACGTGTGAAATCATATGAAATGCAAATGTCATTGTCCATAAATAAAGTTCTACTGGAGCACAGACACACCTATTCGTTTATGGATCGTTTGTGGCTTTCTTGACACCGTGGTCAAGCTGAGACCTTACAACAGATACCACGTGGCCCCCAAGCCTGAGACATTCACTCTGCCTCTGCAGAAAAAGCTTGTCAACCTTGCTTTACTAATGGCTATCCCTGCAGACCTCGAGCTGGGAATGGGGACCCCGTGGATGAGGTCTAGATACTTTAATGAGATCAAGGTTCTTCTGGGAAGGAGAAAAGATGGAATCAGTGCTAGGGAGGAAATCGAGGGTTCTCACTACACTTGAGCAAGTCCCCTGATTTCTCTTAGACTCCATTTCGCCATCTGCGGATGTTGGGTAAAGCAGATATATTTGGGGAATATTAGAGAGAACTCAGGAAAAGATATAGAGATGGCTGATTGACAGATAAGTTAAGTGAATGAATGAATGGAGAGTGGTTGAAGGTCAGGCTGGGGAGCTGAGAGAGTTCTGGCTTTATTCTGTGGGCCTTTGAAGTATTTTAAGCAGCAAGTGACAAGTGAATGACACTCGCATTGGAGAGAGAGAACATGGTATTTTGTGACCCACTGGAGTGGAAAGGTCAGTTGGTCAGAGAGCACAAACAACAGAATGCTTCCTGAGAAGGGGCAGAGAAACACATCGGGGAAATCATCAGCCTTCCCTCTGGGAGAGAGAAGGGATCAGGAAGGACTGGCTCCAGGCATGGGTGTCATGCAATGGTCCTGGGGCCAGTGGCAGGATGGGGACAGCATGGTGCACAGGGCACCTTATGAGAGAAAGCAGAGAATCCTTATCAGAGGCACGAGTTCTTGTCCTGACCCCCAACTACCTTGCTCTGTGACCTGAGGCAAATGGATATACCTTTCTGGTTTTCTGTTTTATCATCTGGGAAGCCACAGAGAAAGAGAGCTCTCTCCAATAATCTAATGTTTTTGAAAACATCAATGTGCTAACAGGGGCATATCTGGGTTTTCAGAGCCCGGAAGCTGAAACACTAGAGGGGCTAAGTGGGGCTCTTGGACACGATTACAAAATTAGATGTGAAAATAAAAACTTTTAAGGAGATAATAAATCTGACAAATTACACATTGCAAAGCCCTGAAAAACAAACAAAAATCACAAAACCCAGAAAAATATCAATATATTGTCATTAACAAATGGCTTGACAGATCCTTATACATTTTTCAACATTTTTTTGGCTGCATCCTTTTTGATCACTCCTTTGTATAACAGTGTTTTTGTTGTATTTTCTGAGGTGAGGATGGAAAGATAACTCCCCCTGTCAGATAGAAACTTGTTTTTAATTATTGATAATTGGACTGCAGGAAACATGCGACTCACACAGCTGCACTTACTGTTTGCGGTCTCACGACAGAGGAGTTGGGTGAGATAAGTTGGTTGCACGACAGGTGTGTGACCTACACAAAGATGTGAATATATTCAATTGGGCATGACTCTCAGCAGAAAACAAGTGTAGTGTATGTCTGTAATTGTAGACACGGCATCGTTGAGTGAATTCCCAACACAAGAGCATTTCCGCATTTGGTTGGCCATCAAAGCAACCCGAATGCTCCACTCACCCTGTAACCTGTCTGATGTAAAAAAAAACTTGGTGCCATGTGTTCCACTCCTTATTCCTGCTTCTGATGCTCTGTCAGGACCCAGCGGAGCTGGCTGTATGCAGTGGGCATTCTTTTCGAAAACCAAGATGGTTAGAGGAAGGGACTATAGACCATGTATATATGTCCCATTGAACCTAAACCAAATGTGTCTCTATTGCCCCTTAGCCAGACCCAGCCATTCAGTAAGTTGTACTGGGACCAATGACCAGCCCTAAAGGAGACATCATATTCCTTCCTTATCACACATAAGTACCCCTATAAAGCCTATATGGATGAAAGACTTACATGGAAAAAAAACAAAACCAAAAAAACCCTTAGAAGAACATCTGGGGGCAATCTCGATGATCTTGGAGTAGGGAAGGATATCTAAAATCAGATAGAAGAGGAAAACATCATAAAAGGAGATGATGCTAAAATTGGCTTCATCAATATTTTAATGTCTGTGATAATAGAAACCATAAAGATAGCCACTATTTTTCAAATTATCTCTTTCTGTTCCAAGTGTTTTGCACATATTATCTCATTTAATTCTAGGAACAATAACATACAGTATATTGTTCTAAAGACTGGGACACCAAGGCACAGAGAAATCAAATAATTTTCCCAATGCTAAGTGACTAGTTTATAGGTGACGGGACCAAGATAAGAGACCAGATAGTTTGACTCACAAAGCTTCCCTTCTTAGTTACATGGCTCATCTCATCTCAGCTTCTTGCCAAGTAATTTGTAAGAAGGTACAAAGACATGCGACAGACTGATAGAAGGTCTTTGCAGTTCAGAATACCACTGAAGGATTAGTACTCAGAATATATAAAGAACTCTTACATATCAATTAGAAAAACACAACCAGCTCTACAGAAAATGAACAAAGGATAAGAGCAGATCATTCATAAAAGAGGATGCCAGAAATGTCAAGGGACAGATGAAAAGATGCTCAGTGTCACTAAAATCAGGGAGATGAAAATTAGAACAGCAAGAAGATTGCATCTCGGAGGCGTAACACCAAATAACAGGGTGGGCATAGGGAGTCGGAGTTCTTCTGAATGTGTGAAATGTTGCAATTACTTCCAGGAGTAAGCTGACAGTTTCTAGCAGAGTCAAAGTTATAACTGTCTCAGGATGCGGCAATTTCAAGTCCATTTGACTCTAGTGGAAATCCTCACACTTGTGCGAGGAAAGTGCAAGATTTTCTCTACTGCTCTGTTACAGTTATAAAACAGGGATCGGACAGGGAATGAAAAAATGAACCTGGGAAACTATGTCTGAAGCCCGCAACGTCCAGTGACAATTAAAAGGAATGAATTGACATGTGTCACACGGGATAAAGCCAAACATCATAAATACAAGTAAAAACGGCTGCAAGAGTGCATATAATTGAAGCAAAAGTGCATAATTTAACATTAGTTCTGTGCAGTTTTAAGACTCATAAAAGCAGTGTATTTTGGACACTTTTGTTGTGAACCATATATTGAAAAAAGTGCACAAATGCGTATCTATTTATAGTTCAATTGTTATAAAGTGAACCACTGTATAATCCAAGAGCTGACACCCCAAAGCCCCTATGTATTCCTTTCTAATACAATCCAGCCCCTTCCATCCCCATACAGATAACTGTTAGCCTGACTTTCTGTGTACATAACCCTAAAGAAAAAAAAAACGAAGAAACCAGTTTTGCTTGCTTCTGAACTTTATTTAAGTGAAACTAAATTACATATATTCTTTCTAGCCTTGCTTTAGGAGTACTCTTCCACAGTCATGCACCTAGATGTCTCTTGCTCATTTGGGCTTGCTTTGTAATATTCCCTTGCATGAATATAGTAAAAAGAATCCATTCATTCTATGGAGACTGAATATCTGGGTTGCTTCTGATTTTACACGATGTAGTAAAAGCACTTGGAAAGAAATTATGTTTCATATAGAAGTTAAGGCGCTTGCTACTTCTGTGTGAATGGCTATGAGCAACTCACAGCTATTCTTATGTAGAAAATAGAGGGTGTATATGAAAAGTGATTTTTAGATGTGAAAGCCATGGCTTATTTCTTTAGCAACACAAAACAAAACGAAAACAAAAAAACAAAAGATTGAATCAAATCTGGCACAATGTTCACACCTGTTTAAGTTCTGTGGCGAGCACAGCGCCGTCCTTGTCACATTCTGTACTTTTCCATGTGTTGAAATCGCTTGTCATTTTTTAACAGAAAAACAAACTGCAACGTGCTTGAGGTGTGAAGCCCTTCTCTGCCACTCTCCAGGCTCTGGAGGGAGATTGCAAGATTCCATCCTTGGTCCCAGGCAAGCAGAATGAATTGCTGTGGCGTGGAGACTGCAGGGACCATGCTCACTCAGGGGGGCTGGGTAAGTGAGCTCCCACGGAGCACCGGCGCGGTCCCCGCTATCCCACAGCCACTTTGACTATGATCACCCCACATTTGGAGTCTCCCTTCAGCTGCGAGGGAACAGACAGATATGCAGTCTTCAGATCTTCAGATATGCAGTCGGTTGCACAAAGCTAGATCCTGATGAACCCCACCTGGACAGGTGGGGGGGAGGGGCTGTGGCTCAGCCAGTTCTGTCCGGATTGCTTGCCAGGATGGGTCCGGGCACCAGGAGGGGGAAGAAGGGAAGGTTATGACTTTAGTCCATTGCGGGGTGGTAATAGGACTTACCTATTCACATGTTTGGGACATGACCAGGGGGAATCTGTCCCACAGGGTTACCTTTTTGCCTATAATTGCACCTGTCAGATTCCACTATTAGAGAGCCATTTCTTTGAGTTAAGCCATGAGAATCTTGAGCAGAAAATGAGCTTTAAAACAGACGGGGGTGAATAAGGAGTGATCGCTGTTTAATCCTTCATGACAGCCAGGCTCTTAGCATATAGCTTTTCATATACACCCTCTATTTTCTACATAAGAATAGCTGTGAGTTGCTCATAGCCATTCCCACAGAGAGTGGTAGGGCCGGGCATCCATGTGTGGTCTGCAGCTGCTGGAAACTTCAAACCGTGCTGCCTCCCAGTGATGGAGTTCTATGGGATTCCAGCCCTCTGTGCTGAGACGCACCTCTCTGATGCCGCTCACGTCAGCCCTGTTTTAGACATGAGACCTGCAGTAGGGGCAGAGACTAGCCCCAGGTCAGATGACAAGTTAGTGCTAGGTGTGGGGCTCAGGGTTCTGACCTCAGCATCACATGTCCTGAAGTTGTACCACAAAACCTGTCATTCCGTCCAGCTGGGGTGGGCTGGGAGTGATTCCGTACCGACACCCAGGAGCTAAGGGATTGCACGGAAGGGAAGACCTCTGGACAATGAGACAGGGATCTGGTTCCGCTTTGCCTTAGCCGCTGTCTGCCCCCACATCCAGGGTGACCCTTGGCCTGCTTGATCCTACAGGAATAGGGTGCTTTGTACCTAAGATGGAGGTGTTGATACCCACCCTACCAGACTCTTATGACAGTAAGGCAAGTTTTGGAAAATATTTGGAAGCAACGAAGTACTGAGTGAATTCCAGGGGTTGCTCTTATGAAATAAGCCAATGGTCCCTTGGCCAGGGTGGGTGCTTCTCGACCCTTCGCTCTAACTGCTCTAGTAACATGGTCCAGACTCAGCCTGCTTGTTCCTCCAGCTGAGAGGCACTGGCCTCGAGGACAAGAAATGCCTGTTAGCCTCTCTTGGGTCCTGGGCCTTAATCTTGCACACATGCATTGAATGTGTGATTAGTGATTAGTGATTCATTCATTCGTTCATTCGTTGATGAAAGTCATGGAGGCCTCCCTGCCATGGGATGAACTCTCCCAGTTCCCCCAAAGGTCTCTGATAACATATACAGAATAAATCATCAAGCCTGAAAATCTCCACTAGGGAGTGACAAGTAACTCAGGAAGTAAGGAACCACCTAAAACCTATCAGCACTAATACAATAGAATCCCAGATCTGGTCAGAACTCTGCGAGTTCACCAGGAAATGTTGTATCCATCTACTGAACATTCATTCTTAGAGTGTTTTGTTTAATAAAAAAAAAAAAAAGAAGAAGAAGATGTGTTCCTTTTGCTTGTGAAAGAAAAAAGAAGGAAAGAAAAAAAAAGAGTTAAAGAGGCGCTTAAAGGTTTTTTGTTTTTTGCTTTGCGCTGTTTACACACAAATTTTCCAGTCCAATTTGGTGACAACCTTTGGTGATAGCTACTATTTTTTCCAAGTTTGTCATGACACTCTTCAGATAGGATCAAAACAAAAGAGATGCTAATTAACACATGGACTTCTTTTCCTTCACTGTCAGACTATTTCCTTCTTTAAAAATTAAGAGTTATTTTTATTAAAGTAATGCACATGTCGAGTTTTTCAAATACCAAATAGCACTCAAAGGGTTTCTAGAAGTCACTTCAACCCTCGGCAGGACTTTATGAGCCCCCACTCTTGCTCCCTGGAGGCAATCACTGTCTATTCTTTTAGCAATTTCTTCCAGTATTTATCTCCATACTTCTGAATAATATGTGTCAATGGACAATAAATAGATTTTTGCTTTCATCCCCATATTGCAGCTATGGCTTCAAAGCTGAAAATAACAGGTGCTAAGTATTCCCACAGTCTAAAGAGAATTGACAGGATGGCAAGTCCAATCTCCCAAGATCTTAGTAACATGTGGCAGAAATAATCAGACCCGAAAACGCTGATCCCAGGTCCTGTTTTAACCTCCTTAGATCCATCGACTCGTTTAACTATTGCAGCGACCTTATGGAATCCTGCCGTTTTACAGATGAAGTCACTAAGAATTCAACGGGGCAAGTCATTCTGACTGACAGCAGAGAGGAGTTCCTATCCCAGGTCGTCTGGCCCTTGACCATGAATGGTCTTAACCTCTCCCCTTCCACCTCAGCCTGGATGGGCAGAACACCAAAAACTCTCAAAGGCTTTTGCACAATCATGGTAAGGGTGCAGGATTTCTTGCAGACCAAAGGGGATCTGAGGAGGTCAGCCAAGCTTGAGCCATTTTGTTGGCCCTCTGCTGGAGAGGCCGGGGTGTGTGGTTAGGTGGGGTCCCAAGAGACAGGCTCTTGGGGTAGGCTCCGGAAGGCCCTTCAAAAAACTCATATGGGTGCTCTAGGAGGGCTTCAAAAAACTCATACAGGTGCTCTAGGAGGGAAATCAGCACCAAAAATTTTGCCATATGGTCGAGCGCTAAGACGAGTCAGGGTTAACGAGGAGGTGATGTGAGCAGGGTCGACATAGGGAAGTTTGCCCCTTTACTCTAATCTTTAGTTCCTAACCAAACAGGAGGGGGCTGAAATGGCCAACATGCTTTGAGTTCCTTGGTTGAGCCTCAGCCCAAGATGAGGGAGAAGGAGAGCATTCAACAGGAACTAAGATTGCATGTTGAAATGAAGGAAGGTAGATTGGACATCTCACCCCTTTCTTAAAAGGATCAGAAAGCTGTTGGCCTGGCCAAGAGTTTATTAAGTGAGGGGAAGATGAAATTCAATACAGCGCAGTTGAAAGCAGAGATCAGAGGAGAAAAAGAAAAGCATTCCGCGTTCATACCCTCATCATGGACTAAACACACTCCCAGTGGTACACAGGGACATTCACTGAATACATGTGTTTTAAACTGCTTCTTGTCAATTTATCAGTTTGAATATGTTCTGTTGTTGTCTTTTAACTCTTGCAGTAAATGATGAATTAGCTCTTTTTCATGCTGCCTCCCTGCACACAAACCTTTTCTTCCCTAGCCTACTGATTCAGTTACATGTTTAGAAAAATCAATCATAAAATTTATATTTTTATGGCTGTCTAAATATTCTTCATTAGTGGGCCATACTTTCACCATGCTTACATTTCCTTTCTTGGAAATGTGGGGGGGATAAATAATTTACTTTTCATTTACATTGTTTTCTTTTTTCTTTTTTTTTTCTACATTGTTTTCTATATGCATCTTTGAAGGTTTCCATCAGACATGTCAGTTTCCCAAATGCTCACATATGTGAAATCTCTCAGTTCACCCCCCTCTTTACCCATTTTTGAGTTCTCTCTCCTGAAAGTTCAATTTTCAGTGCTTATTCTCTGAATTGGCTACATGATGTTGTCTTAGAAATTCCCTTGGTCAATTTTTTGCATTGGATTTAGTTTTCCTAGATCCTAAGCCTTTTTTCTTTTCCCCCTTTCTTGATTGACTAAAACTCTTTATTTCCTTCCTTCCTTCTTTCTTCCCTCCCTCCTTCCCTTCCTCCCTTTCTGTCTTCCATCTCCTTTCTTTCTCTTGCTATCACATGTCTGAAAATGTCTTCAGTATAGTTTCATATTTTTTGCTCATATGGCTGGGAAAAATATTCTGGATTTGTATTAAGTTGGATTTTTCTCTCAAAGCAGAGGCTGAAACAAAAATATATATTTAGGTGGTTGAGAATGTTCCAGGGAACAAGAGCGAGGGACAGGGAGAGTTGTTGAACAAAGACCCATGGAAAGCCAATAGCAAGATATACTGTTAGGTTGGCCAATGCTGTAAGAGACTGGTGCTCCATCTTACCAGAACCTTGTGTTTATATGGAGGATAAAAGGGAGAAGCATGAATCAGCTCCCATCTTCCATCGGTCACAGGTGTCCTGCAGAATTTATTCCTCTTTATTTGCTAGTTGTGCGTAGTGAGCACCACGATTCCCCTAGCCATTGTACGTCGTGACATCAGAGGAGGCTGAGGATAGGACGCAAGGGGTATGTGGTATGAAGTTGTGGTGCAGGACTATCCGGGTGCACAGTGGGAGCCCCATGTTTGGAAGTGGTTGCCACAGTAGCAGCTGGAATGGGAGTTAGCACAAGAGATGCTGAATGCCCCGTACTCTCGCACCATCCAGATCTATGCAAGCCCTAATGAAGCCCAATTCATCACGTGACCCTCTTTAAGAGGCAGCTGTCCAGTTCTGAAAAGACATAATACAATTACAAAAAAATTACTCTAATAACCTATAGGTTCCACTGTGGCAGTACTCTGAGGATCATGTTGTTTAATGTTTATCATCTTTCTCCTATGTCTTCAAGATTTCCCTCTCTGTTAGCTGAAATTCCACTTGGTTTAGGTTGATTGTGGGTGGGATGACCTAGACTATTATTCCTGAGGGGTCTGAGCCCTGAGTGGCTTGGCCTTTCTGGGGTTCTGTTACTGACCACTAAACACATCCTTATCAATTCGCCAGGCTCACCGGGCATGACATCCGTGAGGAATACCCCAGTGAATCCCTTGATTTCCAGATACACTTCTCTCTTTTTCTCTCTAACTCTAGGGTTTCTTGGTAATTAGGGTTAATTATGACTTCACACAGATACACTCTTTTGTTTACTAGTCTCTTTGACACAAGGACTCCAAAATGATGTGAGGGTAGTCATAGTTTCAAGGTCAGTAAGCAAATGGTAAAATTCGTTGTAAATTTTAATGTTAATAAATATACTTGACAAGAGATCTTTCTGGCTTTCTGACTGTTCCTTTTCCATAGTTTCCTGTACTCCTTTCATGATTGCTGTATCTTCTTTTCTTCCTCTGAAGATAGATTTTGAGAATAATTTTTTGTATTTACCTTTATTTTCACTTCCTTCAGGTACTATTTTAATCTGCCTGTGTGCTTTGGTGTCCCTCTTTCATGTGTAAGTAGTAGTTAGTAGTTTGGAGATCCTTAGAATCCCAGGCACATTTAAAAGTGTTTTTTAAAAGCCAAATGAAATCCTGTGGTTGAGGGATTCTGAATCAGGGGATCAAGCCATGATGACTCCTCTCAAATGTTAGTATCTTAACTTTTTATCTCTGAGGCTGTTCTGTGTCTCAAGGGACGAGTCCTCTAATCTTTGGTCTTGAGTACCATTGGCTAGTTGTAGGGGACAGTGAGGATGCCATTAGATAGAGGCTTGGTGATCCACATTTATTTTGTAGACTTTCAGTTAATTTCCGACTTTTAGTCTAACATTTCATTCATGTTCTCCACCCCATGTCATGACCCTAAATTTGGAATTACTCTATTTTGTTTCCTCCAGAGAATGAGCTTTCTATTTTCTGTTTGGAGAAATAGGTACTTATCCACAGCAAGTTTAGGAAGGTACTTGCTCTGTGCACTGAAATTCAACGAACCTAGCATTGTCAGCCCCACACCAGGTAGCTGCCTTCTTTGCACCTGCCACTGAGCCCACTCAGTGCCAAAGGGTGATCAAGCAGCTCCTTTTTCCCAGTATTCTCCTTTGAGCATCTTGAGTTTATTTCATATTGGCATTTTCATTATTACGCCATCCATTTCCAGTCTTCCAGAAAGCTGTTGAACTCTCCTATCTAGGCATGTTTCCTCTAAATTCTACTTGTCCTTATTTTTTTTTTCCTTAATTTTTTAACCAAAAAAATTAATTTAATATTTTTATTAATTTTTATTTTTTCCATAACCCAGCCACTCTCATTCTTAATTTTTTAAAAGATTTTATTTATTTATAAATAAATAAATAGAGAGTGGCAGGCAGAGAGAGAAGGGAGCAGGCTCCCTGCTGAGCACAGAGCTTGATGTGGGTCTTGATCCCAGGACCCTGAGATTATGACCTGAGCTTAAGGCAGAGGCTTTAACCCACTGAGCCACCCAGGCACCCTCATTCTTAATTTTTGATTGTGATTACATATACCTCATATACAACTTGCAATTTTAACCATTTTAATTATACAACTCAGTATCATTGATGGTGTCACAACATTGGACAACCTTCCCCATCAGCTGTTTCCAAAAATGTTCATTATCCCAAACAAAAACTCTGTACCCATAAAGCAAAATTCCTCATGAATTTGCCAATCTTCACAGGTTTGTCCCCATGGGTTTGCTTATTTTAGTTATTTTGCATACGTGGGAATCATACAATATTTGTCATTTTGTGGCTGGTTTATTTCCCTTAGTATAATGTTTCCAGGGCTCATCGCTCTTGTAGTATGCAATAGAACTTTGTTCCTTTTTATGGTTGAATGATATTTTGTTGTGGATAGACCACTTTTTTGTTCATCCATTCATCCACGTGGCTTCTACCTTTTTTTTTTTTTTTAGGATTTTATGTATTTATTTGACAGAGAGAAACACAGTGAGAGAGGGAACACAAGCAGGGGGTGTGAGAGAGGGAAAAACAGGTTTCCCACCGAGCAGGGAGCCTGATGTGGGGCTCGATCCCTGGACTCCGGGATCATGACCCAAGCCAAGGGCAGACGCTTAACAACTGAGCCACCCAGGCGCCCCATGGCTTCTACTTTTTGACTGCTGTGAATAGTGTTGGTATGAGTATTGACATGCAATACCTGCCTGAGTCCTTATTTGCAATTCTTTTGGATATTACTTAGGAGTGGAATTGCTTTTGACTACTACTGATTCAATCTCTTTTTATTTTTATTTATTTTTTATTACATTATTTTATTTTTTCAGTGTTCCAAGATTCATTGTTTATGCACCACACCCAGTGCTCCCTGCAATACGTGCCCTCAGTTCCCACCACCAGGCTCACCCATCCCCTCTTTGACACACCCCCTCCTTCTAAGACCCTCGATTTGTTTCTGAGTCCAAAGTTTTTCATGTTCTATCTTTCTCCCTGATTTACCCCAATTCACATTTCCTTTTCTTCTCCTACTGTCCTCCATACTACTCCTTATGCTCCACAAGTAAGTGAAACCATATGATATTTGACTTTTTCTGCTTGTCTTAGTTCACTCGGCATAATATCCTCCAATCCCATCCATGTTGTCACAAAAGCTGGGTATTCATCCTTTCTGATGGAGGCATAATATTCTATTGTATATTTGGACTATATCTTTATCTATTTGTCTGTTGAAGGGTATCTTGGCTCTTTCCATAGTTTGGTGATTGTGGCCATTGCTTCCATGAACATTGGGGTACATACAGCCTTTCTTTTCACTACCTCTGTACTTTGGGGTAAATACCCAATAGTACAATTGCAGGGTCATATGGTAGCTCTATTTTTAATTTTTAAAGGAATCTCCACACTGTTTTCCAAAGAAGCTGCACCAACCTGCATTCCCACCAACAGTGTAAGAGGGTTCCCCTTTCTCCACAGTCTCTCCAACCCTTGTTTCTTCCTGTCCTATTAATTACTGTTAATCACTTTTTATAGGTCTACTGAAACTCCTTTTCTCATTAAGTCAGTTTAGATAATTTGTATGTTTTAGGAATCTGTCCGTTTCATCTCAGGTCCCTAATTTGTTGATGTATAATTTTTAGTAACATTGTCTAGCATACTTCATATTTCTGTAAGATCGGTAGTAATGTCCCTTATTTCAGTTTTGGTATTGGGTATTTTCATCTTTTCCCTCTCTTTCTGTTTTTCAGGCTAGCTAAGCATTTGTTTGCTTTGTTAATCTTTTGAAAGAATCGACTTTCGGTTTTACTGGGGTTTTTTTTGTTTTGTTTTGTTTTTTGCTCCTCTCTCTCTCTAGTTCCTGAAGCTGTAAAATTAGCTTATCAAGTTTTTTTAATTTTTTTTTAAAGATTTTATTTATTTGACAGAGAGAAACACAGCCAGAGAGGGAACACAAGCAGGGGGAGTGAGAGAGGGAGAAGCAGGCCTCCTGCCGAGCAGGGAGCCCGATGTGGGGTCTCCAGGATCATGACCTGAGCCGAAGGCAGTTGCTTAACCAGCTGAGCCACCCAGGCGCCCCTCGCTTATCAATTTTTAAATGTAGTATTGATAGCTGTTTCCCTCTGTCTACTCACTACCTTCACTGAAACCCATTAGTTTTGATATGTTTTCCTACATTTCTAATTATTTACCAATTCCCCTCAGAATTTCCTCTTAGATCCATGTTTTTTATTTTTTATTTTTTTATTATTATGTTCAGTTAGCCAACATATAGTACATCATTAGTTTTTGATGCAGTGATCCATGTTTAAGAGTGTATTATTTAGTTTCCACATGTTTGTGAATTTTCAGTTCCCTCCTGCTACTAATTTCTAGTTTTATTCCATTACAGTCAGAGAAGACACTTTATGCTTTCAATCTTTTTTAGTTTATTGAGACTTATTTTGTGTCTGACACATGGTCCTTCCTGGACAATATTCCATATGCACTTGAGAATTGCCTTCTGCTAGTGGTGGACAGAGCGGTCTGTAGATGTCAATTCAGTGTGGTTGGTTTATTGTGTGGTGTTTATTGTCTGGCCAAGGTGTTTTCCATCCATTATTGAAGGTGGCATCTAGAGGTCTTCTCCTATTATTAGAACATCCTTGGATTTGATCATTTTTCTTTCCTTTAGTTTTATTTTAGAGGGATTGGAAAAAGAAATGGTCCAGGTCAATTATTCAGGTTTAATTAGATCCCATTATTAGAATAGTGCTTTATTCTATAAATAACGAAGACAATTCAGATTTTCAAGGATCTACCTTATGGAAAGGACTGCATTCATTTCTTTCACAATTGTCTTACCAAAATCTTTGTGAGACCCTTTGAAATAAGTATCGTGAATATCATTTTACAGATGAAGAAACCAAAAGCCAAGTTTCTTAGGAAACTTGCCCAAGATCACACATTAATAAGTGGCAAAGCCAAAATTCAAAGCCTGGTCTGTCTCATTCTAAAGTAATTCTTTTGGCACTTCACATTACTTTGAACATTCTTTTGTTTTCCACTTACGGGAGCCTCAAACATCCTTCAAGCTGGGTAAGTCCAGTGTGTGTGTGTGTGTGTGTGTGTGTGTGTGTGTGTGTGTGTTACTATTGTTTCTCAACAAACCAGGAACCTGAGACCAAAGGAGTTAAATAACATTTGTGAGTTTATAACATACTTTCATGGTAAAACCAGAGCTATGAGTTGAGCTCTCTTATGTTCAAATCTCAAGCTTTTTCTCTAACAGTACTTGAATCCTAGTTTCCAGGAAAGCGAAAATAGTGATGTTACACAATTTTTTAAAAAACTTGGCACAAAAATTCAAAGAGAGGCTTTCTTAGCCCAAATAAACAACCAAAGGTAAATATGTACGGAATGAAATGCTAGGAGAAATTATGTTTTCTTTTTAAAAATGAGCACGTGTTTAGGGAGAAGGTATATGCAGCAGGAGCACCAGAGTCCTGTGGGTCCCTAACACATGAATAACGAAGATCATCCTTTACAAACCTGCTGACCCCTTACTCCCCCCACTCCCAGGCAGTGATTTCAGATCTACTAGAGCATCTGGAAGCTTCCGTGGTGGATCTCTATACTGGCCATTGCAGCACACTCTTTTCCCTTAGTTGAAATTGACTTTGAGGGAGTCCCACTCAGCAGGCAGGAGAAACCTCCATCCCTGCCCTTCTCCTAGGGTATGCTGTCACTCCTAATGAGAAATGATCAGCTCCTGCCTTCCTTGTCTCTCCTGATTAGAATCTCAGGGGTCTTCCACACCGGGACCCGACTCAGTGTGTTCTGGATCCAGCCCCGGCCAGGGTAAAAGTTAACCAGCAGTCTCAGGCCTGCCAGAGGGTCAGGGGCCTGGAATTATTCCTGCTGCTTGCTGCAGCTTGTCCTTCCGGGACTGCTTGATGCTGGCCTGGCTCTGTGCGTTTATACAGAAATAAATGAGAGTTCTGTCTTTCTCCATCTGCCCTTGAGTCCACCACGGGATCAGAGCTCTAAAGTATGGCTGCCCTGGTCTTAGGCTGCCACTCGCTGCATGGGCTGAATCCTCCTCTTTTTTGTTTCCAGATCCCAGAGGGGTCCCACTACCAGGGGAAGGACTGCCTTTTGTATCTGTATTTGTTCAGCAGCCTGCCCAGCCTGGTTTGAATTCCTCTGTGTGCTCCTGCCTGAACCGTCCTGGAACTCACTGAGCCCAATGTGCTGCTGTGCGTCCTGGCTTATGCCCTGGCTCACACACTTCAGGGGGTCCCACTGGGGTGATCCTCCAGCCAGGGCATCCCCTTGAGGGCAAGAAACCACCGGGTCAAGGGATTTGCCCACCTGGAACCCATACCTTTCCCCTCTAGACTTTGCTTAAGATACTTGAGATGCAAAACTATTTTTTGGCCCCACTAGTTATGACCCTGTTTCCAGGGCCTTTGTCTGTTTCTCCCCTACATGCTGCATAGCTCTGGGCTTGAGGCTTAGCCAGAAGCAGCTCTTCATGTGGGGCGTGAGAAGAGTTTGGACACGTGTGAGTGTGAAAGACCTCTTGGACAGCAGAATACAACTTGTGATGGGAAGAAGGGAGTGGGGGATGGGGGTTTGGGGGGCGAGGGACTCCACAGTGCCACACTGAGCACAGAACATAGCAAAAGCCAATAATTCTAAATTCCCGTGTGGCTCTTCATATTACTGTGAAGGTCTATTTGTCAAGGAAGAAATGCGTGAGAGAACCCATTTTATTACTGAGCACTTCGTTAGCTTGCCTTATAACTTGTTAATGTTTTCAACAAGGCCTCCATTTGTTCTCTTACCCTGGACCCCACAGAAGTCCAAGGTGGGTCTGGGCTCAACCCTGGTCCCATTCAGTCTCAGCTTCCTCGCTGTCACTTGTTCTTGTTTTTGAGACACTAGATATCTCATCCCCAGGACAAGTAACTCTGTGACACAGAATAGCCCTTCAGCATTATGAGAGGCAGAGAGAAGTGAAATCCATCTAGAAAAATTAGAATGTGTTAAGAGAAATCACAGGGGCTTTAGAGACTAGGAGACTTATATCCTAGCTCGGCTAGCAAAGTAATTTGATTTCTTCAAGCCCTAATTTCCTCGCTTGATCCATGGGGGAGATATCCTTTACTTTAAGGTTGATGAGGATTGAATAAAACATGTCACTCCAGCATCTTGCACAATGCCTAGTCTGTAGTCGACAATCAGTAAACAAACCTTGCTCTCCTGCTAACTTTGAAAGGTTTCATTCTCCTCGAACAAGATGAACCAATATTCACTCATGGACTTTTCCAGTACCTTGCACAGAAAAGACATTTACCACTGGAACCCGACACCTGTCCCAAGAATGATCCTTCACCTCACCATCCAGTCTATTCTTGAACACCTGCCTTCACCCCTCCTCTTGTCTCCGAGCAGTTCACTCAGCAGCTCTGGGAGGTTGCTTTCCCAGCTGCACGGGCTGCTTCCATTTCACTTTGCCCTTGTTTGCAATGATCATCCAGGATTTTGTCTTTGTTGCCTTTGCCATGAGCTTTTCCCATAAGCAATTTCAGAATGTATATTTGAATGCATCCAGATTGACCTTCCCCCTCTTAGGTTCTGTCTGTCTGTCTGGCAGGTCTGGGTGTGGGTACCACCCATGGTTTATTAGGGCCATGAACGAGATGTGTGTGTGTCCCATCTTCTCAGGAAGCCGAAGGCGGAGGATGATGTAATCACCTAATTCCAGAAAACTAAGAGGCAATGATAAAGTCCTTCGCAGTGCCCAGAAGAGAAAGCAAGGAGGTTTCATGCATAGCAGACTTCCAGGCAAGCTATGCTGTAACTCCTCCGAGTCTTCGTTATAAGTTGGTGTGTTACAGGTTTCTTGGCAAAGTTGGATTTTTAAAATTCTAACTTGGGTTTGTTCAACCGAAAGAGAATAAATTTTAGCCTATAAATAGAGTTCTATAATCAAACCGTCAGAGGGAACCTGGCTGCATATATGTAAAGGATATATAAAGAGGTGAACATTTGGCAGGGAGAGACACTAGGATGACTGGAATTAATAGAACCTTCTAGCTAATTCTCTCATAGGCTAGGGTCTCACAAATGGCACTCCATCCACCCAGCTGCCCAAGGAAAGAAGGAAACGTGGACCCGCTCTTGCTTTTGTCTTTCCCATGCCTTCTGCAATCATGAAATCCTAGTCTTCCACCTCCTTGATGTTCCTCAACTCCCCTTATCTCGCATCATCCCACTGTCACTGTCTTTTGAGAGGCCTCCTCATAGTCTCCTAAGTCACCTGCTGCCTCAACCCAGACAGAATTTCTCCTGGTTCCCAGGGGTCAGGGGAATATGTGCATGATGGTCTCCAGGGGCTTGGACAGAAGGACAGATCCAAAAGCTGGAGATGAGACAGAAGGGTGGTTTTAGGGATAGGTCAGAGAACAGCAGTCAGAGAATGACCATGTACCCCAAGTGCTCCCAAGAGCATGGGGGGAGAGAGAGAGAGGTGGGCTCTGAGAATGAACAGGAGAATGAATAGGCTCTAAAATGGCTGGGGTTTCTGGAATCACACTTGAGAACCAGTGCCTTTTAGTTTAGGTACTTCCTGACCTGAAAAACAGATTCGTAGACAAAGGCTCGAGTGCAGGTAGTTTATCTGAGTGATGCTGGCATGGAGTTGGGCGGGGGGACGGGGGGAGGGGGCTCATGCAGAAGGATGGAAAACAAGCTCAAGATTGAGTGACAGAGTCGGCTGCGGCCATGGAGGATGGTGCCAGACCCCCAGATCTAGTGACAGGAACAGCTTGGACCTGTACAAATAAATCCTTTATGCGACTCTTCAGGTTTACCAAGTGGAGTCTGTCACCTGTTTCCTGCCTGGATGCTGGTTATTACAGACAGGGTTGGGTGGGAGTGTTTAGGGAATTCTGATTGTCAGGTTTGGGAGCTTCAGATCTAGAGCAGGGAGCTGGAGCATCTCTCTGGGCAAAGGGACTGAAGAGGATTCCTTCAGGCACCCCACACTGCAGCCTCAAGCCAGTGTCAACCAGGAAGCAAGGGGTTCACGCTGGTGACGAGAGCAGAGGGCTGCCATTGGATTCCCTTGACGCTAGGGGACGCGGGCTCAAACAAAAGTGCTCCTCACCACTGGAGTCGCAGGTGGGGCTGAGAAAACTGTGGCAGCATCCAGGGAGGGTCCATTATTTCCAAGGGGTCCTGATGGCCTCAGGTTCAATGTGACCATTCACAGCTCAACGTCCGATCCAGGTATGGCGGACACTGGGTGTGGGCTGCCTTCTAGTTACTGCTCCTCCCTGCTGTGCCCTGCTCTCTCTGCACCCCAGAGACTGGCCCGTTTGGACTGCAGCCACAGGCTTCCTCAGCCTCCAGCCTCTGGTTGAGCTCAGGCCCTGGAGACCCTGGCAAGGGGGTCCAGACTTGAATCTCCCAGCTCCCTTCCTGCGAGGTTGCCACAGCCTGCCCACATCACTGCACAAAATACCACGTCCCAGTCAGTCAACCCTCTCTCTCTTTCTGGACTCTGGTAAGCTAATCCTCCTCCTGTCCTGGAAGCTCCGGGGGCCAGGGGTGGGGTGTCTGTAAGACTTTGCATTCTTGTCACTGGCTCTTTTCATTATACTTCCCTCCAGTTTCCTCGTTGGAATGTGCTGTCTGGATCTAGAGCCTCTGTGGACAGGATGAACTGGGTCTCACACTCAAGAGCAGTCCTAGGTGGGAGTGTCAGTGTCCTAGGGGCGTTCCAGGTGGGAGCCAGGAACTCAGAGGGCACCAGCCAGCCTGGCCAGTTGAGAGGATTTGAGGAAGCTGTAATCAGATGGCTCATGGATACTGACACTCAATTCCCTCCAGAAATTCAGAGCTGGACTGCAGAGCAGCAGTGTCCAGACCCCACTTTCTAGAGGGGCAGGAAACTCCTAATGCACCATCGGGGCTGCTAGACCCCGGGGGCTCTGGGCGAGCTGCTGGCTCAGGCCGAAGGGAGCAGGTGCAGAGAACTGTCAGAGAGCACAGAGCAACCCCCCGGGTGGAAGGCAGCGGTAGGTGTGGACTGAGCATCCGCGGGGCTCAGGGGCTTCATCTGCGTTCTCACTTGCTCTGCGTCGCTGCCCTTGAGGCTGCTCGGGTCATCCCCGTTCTAGGGTGAGGGACCACGAGGCTTAATTAAGCAGGTTTGATAAACTCCCCTAAATCACCCAGACAGGATTCACGCCGATGCTCATTTTGCTAGAGATCCTGACGCCCTCCTCCCGGAGGTTGGGGTGGGGGGGAGCTTAGCGGGCTGCGCGCGTAACCCTGTTGAATGTTGTTCTCCCTCCGCCCCCAAGCCCCCATCCAACCGAGTCTCCCTAATGTTGATCTGAAGGGTAATTTTCTTGTCAGCGGTATAATTAATGGGCCGCACACTACAGTGGCCCTCTGTTATTCTGCTTCTTGAAGATATATTTCAAAATGAATAGCTGTTTAACCAATCACTTGGCAGACGTATTACCCTTAGGTGTTTCTGTCGCTCAGCGTTTTCACACACTGAACCTGAAGTAGGCAGAATCAATTTGGGTATCTGCTCTGGGAACGGGGAGGCAGGCACAAATTAGACATTCTTGGAATATCAGAACTTGTCGCCTATTAGCGCTGAACGGAGCGTGGATTGCCCTTGCAAACTCCTTGGGCCTGCGCTCCGGAGCTCTGGCACTGTCTGCCACTTTTAATCAAGCCGGAAGAGGTCTTTTGTAGTGACTCTAAGATAATGTCTGTACAGCGTGTCTCTTCTTTCTCTGCAATCACAGCATTGAATTTGCAGCTCCCTCCACAAAGACTTCAGACTGTAGTTTTACGAAATCTCAAACCTTCTGCTGGCCCAGGAGTGGGAGAAGGAAGAGGGTATGTATTTGTTCAAAAACAAAATCGTGACACATTCAAAGGGTGCTCCGGAAGTGTCTGTATGGGAAGAGAGTTTTACAAGATACTCCGTGATGTTGGGGGATTAATAAAGGTTTGGAAGACATGATGATTTCTGAGAACCAACCATCCCAACTGACCTGGCCCCTTGCCTTGCCCACCATTGTTGGAAGAGGCAGAGATATTCCTAGAAACACAGGGCGTGGGGGCAGTCCTTGGCCCATGCTGGGGGTCACTTACCTGTCGCTGGCCCACCATTGGCTAGGTATCTCTGCCTGAGAGGGTTCTTCAGCTATAAGACTGTGCTCAGCTTTTGAGTCCAAGAACATGCTGGAAGGGTCAGGAGTCCCTAGGAGGAACTCTCAGCCTGTGAGTGATGGAGGTTGGTGAATAAACAGTCCAACTTCTCTCAATGGGAAAGTTATGAGGTGAAGCCATCTGGTTTTCCACAGGGCTCCCATGGGATGGAGGCTGGTTGCCTATGGTAGGAAGATATTGATTGATAGCCCCATTTTGCATATTTGAAAGGAGAGGCTCCAAGAAGATCATTTGGTCTTTCTTCTACACTCCATACACACAGTCGATGTGTCTCACCTCAGCTCTCTTGGCTCACTTTTACCCTAGCCATTGCTGCCAAAATCTGTCTTCACACTTAGGTGGTCTGACAACTCCTTGTCTCCACTATGTCTATGAATCACTCTTTCGGTCTCAGATTTTCTCAGAGACCATGGAGTGGAATACCTGTAGGAACCTTCCCAGGATTGAGCATGCTCTGATTCCAAATGTGAGGGAACTATTGCCTTCTGGGACAGTCCCTGTCGATGGGAGGTAGAAGTCCACTGATGGGTCAGTGCTCACTTCCTTAGCCCAATTGGTGGACATGCTATGTGAACAAGAGGCTTCCAGACGGACTAAGGTCAAGTGCCCTCTGAAATGAAGTGCTGCTAAGGCCACATCCCCTGGCACATCTGATGTTACTGGAGATACCCACAAATCTCAATTGGAGAGTCAGAGTGCTGACCCCTTGGACTCCAAAACATTCTGCAGTGAGACCATGCAAGAAGTTTGAAAATCATCTCCTGACATGTTGTGTCTTAGGAGAGGCTGAACACCCATGGGCTGTCTTGGAGTTATGAGGATAAAGTTGCCTACTGTTAGCTGGGGATCCTCAAATATCCTTGAGTCATGAGATTGAGTAGGCAGAGCAACAGTTTATTATATGATGAAAATGGGACATTTAGAACTGGGTCTGAACAATTCCCAAAGGCACAAATAAGAAACACGAACAGATGGTCTAGACTTGGATGTTAAGTACCTCTCTAGGCCTAATGCTTCTCCTTGAACTTACACTTATGGATTCACGGTGTTCCATCTGATCAGCTAATAGAGGAGAAATTCAGCCATAGTTCAGGGATGGGTTAATATTTTTAACATGCTAATGTTATATGTAAATATATAGTAATTTTGTAATATATAGTATGTAATTATATAATTTTGACATAGTATAACATACTATATAATTCTACACTAATATCATATATTATACACACTATGTGTAGTGTATTTCATAGATCAATAAATTATAATCAATATAGTATATAATCATACATATTTATGTATAATTATATATTGTGTTAACATGTGTGCCTATATTAATATAACATATTAATATATACATGATAACAGTGAATACATTCATGCTCATGGAAATGGACCATCACACACTGGAGTATCCCTGAATGACAAAATGTAACGCAGATACTTCCAATGGGCAGAGCTGTAACTAGTGCACATTGTCACTGTGCTTGTTCTCCTGGCAGAGATGAATGGCTGGTCTGGTTGGTCAGAGGCATGAAAGGGGACAAGACTGAAAGAGCAGAAAAAAGGAAGTTTAAGGCAGAGGCAAGTGGATAAACTAACTGGAATGAACACAAAGTGGGCTGATTTTTATCTCTTGTTTTAATGCTAACCAGAGACCAGATTCCTTACAGCACTCAGTGACCAGGTAGATAAGATGGTTCACTGATGGAGGTTAACCATTCTCTCTCCCAGACTACTTTGCTGTCTGTACAGTGGGTTAAAAAGTGGTCATGGAAGAAGGGATGGAGGTTATAGATTCGCCCAAGACTGATCTAGCTACTGCCATCGCTGAATACCCAAGTCGCTAACAGCAGAGACTGATTGAGTGTTTATCATGGCACCATCCATTAGGAGACCAACCAGCCATTTGGTGGCAGGTTGTTAAGTTGGTTTTCTATCCTACAGATGAGAGATTTTTGTCTTTGTTTGAACTGTCACTTATTCCAGATATGGTCTGTCCTCCTTAAGTTTGGTTTTAGTATGGTAGCCAATGCTGCCATAAAAATGACTGATTTACTGACAAGGGGTCATCCACCACATGGCTTCAAACCAAGGGACCTATTTTATGACCAAAGAGGTGTGACTAAGAGTGCATGACCACCGGATCTACTGGTCCTATCATAGAGCACATCAACCCTAAGCAGCCACAATATAATAAAGGAATGGTGTCTTAAAGTCTCAGTAAATGTGCCAGCCCAGGGGGCAAAAATCCTATGGGGTTAGGGCACTTGACCCGTAGGATACATTATATGCATTGAACCGATAGCCAATATGTCATAGAAACTACAATACAATTCTTGGTTGGGAACCAAGTGGTGAGGTTAGGTCTGGTTCCTCTCACCATCACAGCTAGTATAACACACCTAAAAAAATGTACTCTTCTTATCCCTGAAACCTTAAGTCCTTCTGGAATAGAGGGCCTAGCTTCCGAGGAGGAAAGTCTTCCACTAGCAGACATGGGAAAAATTCCACTGAGCTTGGGACTATGACCTCCACCTGATTTTACTGGACTCCTCATTTGTGTGACCCAGTAGACAAAGGAAGGAGTTATTATTTTAGAAGCGATACTTTTCCTGATTCCCATGAGGAATTTGGGATGTAGCTACACAACCAGGATGGAAAGTAATTAGTAAGGCTCTTGGTGCCTCCATGCCCAATGATAGCTAGAAATGGGCAAGTGCAACAACACAGTTCAGGAAGGCCACGCCAATTAGGACCCAGACGCTTTGCAGAAGAGTGGGTCAACCATTTGGGAAGCAACCTAGACTTGCTGAAGTGTTGGCCAAAGTGAAAGAGATCTAGAAGAGTAGTAGATAACAGACATGAGTATCTATTGTACCCTTTTGGCCAATTATAGAGGCAGAGATCTTAGCTTAGTCCATTAACCTGCTATGCAACGTCCTTTGTGGAGATTGCTATCAGCCATTCATCACCTTGAATGAATCTGTGTCAAACTTAACAGTGAGCTTGGGCAGATCATAGTCATGCAAGCAATGGATTCCATTGAGCGTTCCATGTGCCCCACTTAACATCCCCTAAGCCCATCTTTTGCTCCAACCATTTTACAGAAATCCAACTTGCCAAAATATGTAAATGTATAGTACCTTGACCCAGGTGTACGACATATGCCTTGTTTTCTGATCAAGGTCTTCTTTGATGCTGCAGCATGGGACCCATGCAGGGGTCTTGTAGATATGTATACATGTGCAGTCTGAAAGTTAGTGCATTAACATCCCATGGAGCAATACTTGATCACAGAGGAAGTGGACCAGTAATTCTCAGATGAACAGTCCTGAAGATGGCTCTACAAAGCTCCTCAGAGGGTTCCAGTAGGATTGACCTCCAATGTCCCATAGCAGTGACTGGCTGGATAACTTACCTTTGTCTTGATTTCTCTATTGTATTAGTTAGTTTTTGCTGTATAACAAACCATTCCAAACTATGCTCATTTAAGATTAAAAAAAAACAACAACATTCATTTGGGGGGGCACCTGGGTGGCTCAGTTGGTTAAGCAACTGCCTTCAGCTTAGGTCATGATCTCAGGGTACTGGGATCGAGTCAGCAGGGAGTCTGCTTCTCCCTCTTCCTCTGCCTCTCCCCCCAAATTGTGCTTTCTCTCTCTCCCCCTTAAATAAAGAAATAAATAAAATCTTAAAAAAACAAAACAATTCATTTAGCTCATAAATCAATGCATCAGTTGGGTAGTTTTGCTTAACTGGGCCAGGCTGGGCCGATCTCAGCTGGGCCTGCTCACACATCTGGGATATTCTAGGGGGGCCTTTGTTGGGATGTCATCATAGTTTTTTTGGCCTCTAGCTGGCCAGCCTGGAGTTCTTAACATGGAGGTTACAGAGCCCCAAAGAGAACAGAGGGAAGAGTAAAAAAACCTGTTGCTATCTAGGCTGGAACTGATAAGGCTGTCAATTCTCACACATTCTGTTGGTCAAAGCCAATTCTAAGGTTAGTCCAATTCAAGAGATGAGGAAAACATACTCTAGCTCTTGTTGAGAGAAGCCACAACGTCACATTGCAGAAGAACATAGATACAGTGAAGGAAATAACGGAGAATATATTTTGCAAGTATTCTGCCCTACTTCCTGTGATTATTAGTCTACGTGCCAACTCGGCTAGGTTATGACACCCAATTATGTAATCAAACATTAATCTAGGTGTTGCTGTGAAAGTATTTTGTGGATGTGGCTAACATCTATAATCGGTTGAGTTTAAGTGAAAACAGTAAAAACAGTTGCCGTTGGTAATATGGGTACACCTCATCTAATTGGTTGAAATTGGTTTCCCAAAGAAGTTCTGCCCCAAAACTCCATCAGGAAATCCTACCCAGCTTTCCAGACTGTTGGCAAGTTGGATTTCTGTAACAACTGTTGGAGCCAAAGATGGGCTAAAGGGATGTTAAGTGGGACACATGGGTTTCAGACTTGCCACCCTATAGTTGCACCAGCCAATTCCTTAAAATAAATCTCTTGGTGGATGGATAGATAAGTGATAGCTGGTTTGTGTTTCTCTGGAGAACCCTGACAGATACCATGTCATTCTCTGACTTTTCCAAGATTCCACTTCTGTTCCCTGGGATCACATCCCCAAAGTAAGCTGTCTGTAACCAGCCCTTGTTTCAGGCTTTGCTTTCTTGAGAGAACCCAGCCCATGACAGGAGGCTTTTGGAAAGATGGTCGCTTTTACACTGTTTCAGTAAAATTCCGGGATAAGCCATTTGTTGTCTGACAGTGGGGTCTTGTTTTTGGTAGAGAAGTTCAAGATACTGAAGCTGAATCCGACTAATATGTAGGTACTTGAAGGTAGATTGGAAAGTTAGAAATTCAAGCAAAACATGTCAGGGCTATGAGTTCATAATGGAATCACCATCATCTGTAGCCACGGGGAATGACATTCATCTTGGAGGTTGTTTGGATTCTCAGTCATATGACTGGTAGGTAGGACTTACAGCAGCAAATCCTGCTCAGTGCCCCACCCCTTTGCCTCCCCCTGGTAGAATCCAGAATCTGACTGTTTATCTCCACCTGCAAAGCTAATGCCTTGATACCTTTGTTTCTCACCCGGATTAGTACAGACTCCTTACTGGCCTCCCCATTCTCCTTTTGCTACTCCCCTCTATTCTCACTCCACAAGTCAGATGGATCCTGGGAAAACACAAAGTCAGGGGTGCCTGCGTGGCTCAGTTGGTTAAGTGACTGCCTTCGGCTCAGGTCATGATCCCGGAGACCGGGGATCAAGTCCCACATCGGGCTCCCTGCTCAGCGGGAGGCCTGCTTCTCCCTCTCTCACTCCCCCTGCTTGTGTTCCCTCTCTGGCTGTGTTTCTCTCTGTCAAATAAATAAAATCTTTAAAAAAAAAGAAAGAAAGAAAACACAAAGTTAGATCACACAATTCTTATGCTCACAATTCAGTCAAACTTTCCTTTTTGCTCAGGGTAAAAACCAACACACAGTAGCTTTCAAGGCCCAATATGATCTAGCCTTGCTTTCTCTTGTTCTTCCCCTCATTCATTCCAGCCACTCTGGCCTCCTTGGTGCACTGGACAGGCCCATTTCTTGTGATTTTTCTCCTTCCTCCTCCTGGTGTGCTCTTCCCCTCGATGTGTCCCAGGCTCATTGCCCATCGCCACCTCCTTCACCGTTCCAGAAGGCACCATCCACCTTGTAGCATGGACAGCTGACGTGTCGGGAGGTTGGTTGGTCAACACACATCATGTTCAAGTTGAGAAATCTGAGGAACAGAGAGGTGAAGTGACTTCCTTAGGATCTTACATCTTAGGAGACTGGCAAAAGAAGCCCGGTCTCACATCTCTCCATTCTAAGAGATGTTTGTCAGAATAATTGTGTTTAGAGAAAGGGGTTTGCAACTGATCATCCATGTTTCTGGGCATAACCTCGTGTTATTAAAACTGTGATGAGTGCAATGATGGAGGTGTATTTAATCCCACGCTGTGTGTGAAGTGGGCCTGGAAACTTCCGTGTTCCCCCACCCTCGCTATCATCCTCAGCAAACCCTGGAACTCAGCAGTAGCAATCCCCATGAGAGATAGCCCGGAAGAGAAGCCCATCCTGGCTCTGTACCTTTGTACTTTTCCCTGTGTCACATTCAATATTCCCTGGCAGGTGCAGAGACGACTCATTCCCCCTACTCCTCTGAAAATGTCCCTTTCATGTTTCATAAACAACAGCTTTGCTAAGCCATTGTCTCTGTTAGTTATTTTCATAATTCATAATTATCTTAGTTCTTAAAACGTAGACGTACATTTAAATGCATGATCCAATCGTGCCTGATTGCTGCCACATTGTGTTCAAAGTAATTACCATTCATTTGGCTTTTGAGGCTGTTGAATGAATTTTCCACATGAGATTCCTTAATTTGTACATATTTTATTGCTATAAAATAGGTATTGGCAAGCTGCCTAAACGGTAGTGAAGGCCTTTAATTCCTATCACTATGTGATAAAACAAATTGAGTGCAAACTGAGAGGCTTAAGATAGAACCCTTGAAATGGATTCCACTCGATTTTTTCCTTCTTTTTCTAAACCAAGCTCCCCAGGTGTGAGACACAGGTAAGAGGAAGGTAGTTTAGTTCAGGCTGAGAGCTCAGAACTGTTTTAGCATTTGTATAAAAATGATAATGTCCCTCCGACCTGGCAAACCTCTCTCTTCCCGGGATCTATTATTCCTTGGGGAAAGGATGTTTGGAGAGGGAAGGTTATTAGCATTTTTCATGCATAGCAAGAGAAATGGAGTACTCACAAAACGGAGCCAGGGAAGTTTTGGTCAAGGCAGAGAGAGCTGGGCTGAGTGCTCGGGGAGACCTGGATGGGGGGGCGGGGAGTTCTGCCTTCTGTGTGGCCTTTGGGAGTCTTTGGGAAAGTCAGCTCACTTGTAAAATTACCCTGTTGGAAGAAGTGATTCCTAAATTTGATTTGTGATTTGTTTCTCTGAGGTTATTGGAATCATGGCTTCAGCCAGGAGAGCTTTCTCCTGAGGATTTCTCTAGAGTTTTAAGAATCATATCTATCCTTTTTCTTTCGTCCACATTTTAGAAATAGGGAGAGGAGAGGAGAGGAAGCTGTAGAAGGGGTTCAAGTGTTAGGCAAGATCTCTCCTAATCCACACATTCTTCTCTTTAAACTCTTGGCCTGGAGTAAAAGTACCAGAGGTCAACTATCAAAGGTCTTTTATTCAGACTTCTCTTTCTCAGTTACAATATTAACCTTATTTTGTCATTTCCCGTGTCTCCCTGCTTAGTGTCAAAACGCCTTCACTGCCATAACTTCCAGCTAATAGATGATCCTTTCTACGCAAGGAGGTTCATCTATGTTAACTGAGTTGGATTCCCCTTTCTTTACTCCCATTACATTCCCCAACTAACCGATACTGACCCATAAGCAGGGACATCTCTATGCCCCATTCAGCAGGAAGACTATAGTTGAGACCTTCACCCTTCAACAATCTTAAAGATTTAAGGGTGAAAATTGTTTAGGAGGGAAATCATGAGGGAACAGAAGGCAAGCTGAGGACAAAGCTGAAGCTGACACCCCACAACCCCCGCCACCCATGGGATATATGTGACATTCCTCATGCAGTCCTGGCTGCCCTAAAGCTAGGGACAGGAAAAACAAATAGTTAAATTACAGAGATTACAATCCCGAAGACCTGAGTTTCCCTCAGTTTACAAATGTTTTAGCAATCTATAAGAACAAAGCATTTCTATCAATAACCTCGCATCCAGAGGGAAATGTAGATACAATTACCTGTCCTTATAACCTGCAGCCCATTGACAGAATGGGCAGAGTGTAATGTTCCTCCAGGAAGCTCCCAACTATCTTAATGTTAATGCCTTGCTAGAGGGAAAAACAGTTTAACTTGACAATGGCAATGCCTCTGGTATCCTAAGAGTCTTCCTTCCTTTTGAAAACTTCTCTTTTCCTTATCCCCCCCCAACCCCATAGTATATCATCAGCCACCCCTCACCACCCCAGCGCAGCAAGTCTTTCTGCCCATGGGTCCTGTCCCTGTGGTTTAATAAGCCCTAATTGGCACCAAAGCCATCTCAAGAATTCTTTCTTGGTGGTCAGCTCCAAACTCCACCCCACTGAACCTCACCTAAATTCCAAAACCCCATCAACTCCATCTGGTCAATGGAAGCTCTTCAGCTTCTTCAGTCAGATTTCCTCCCACCCGAATCCTCTCCACCAGCTCTGTGCCTCTCTGCAGACTACCATTTATATGGCTGTGCTTGTGCATTTCTTGTCCTGGAGATGCCTCTGACTTGTCTCTGCTTTCCCAAACTTGCTCTTTGACCCAGACTTAGGATAACTGACATGGCTTCCACCTAACCATTTCCAATGACCCCTCCCCACAGCAACAGTGTATTTGCTAACACCCCTTTTCCACTTAGTTCCATAGTACCTTAGATTGTTTTCTGGTGTTTGCTACGTATTTCTCTTCTTGCTATAACTAATTATATATTCTTTGAGAAAAGAGTTGATCTCATTTTCTTCCTTCTTTGGTGTCATCCATGTCAGAAGTGTTGTTATTTAATAGGGAGTCACTGATGGATAGATCCAACATTATTCATTCATTTACATTTAATTGACATATTTCTTCACTCCCTCTGGATCCTATGAGTTGACTTAGTCTGGTCTCCTCTGTTGAAAGCCCTCATTTTTTATCTTTGACATCTGCTCCCCACCTCACAAAGCGTTCTTGGTACAGGCACATAATTTAGATTATTTCTAAATTAGGCACTAATAGGGTCCATGGTCAAAGGAATGAGGCTGATACAAAAGCGAAGGTCAAGCACAGCTTTATTTCGTGCCAAGCATCAGAATCTTACTGTCCCTGGGGCCAAGGTCTCTTCTCTCTAGAGAGAAAAGGACCATGCCTGACTTCTCAGGCCAGCTTTTATAGGCATCCCCCCAAATCACAAGCTAACTAGGGCGGCTTGCCTGAATTAATTTGAACCTCCATGGGCCCTGGACCTCGGAGGTGGGCCACCCATTCTTAGTTTGCATCTAAATACCTCCCAGGATGCTCCCTGGATGGGAGATTAAGGGGTTTAACTGGATGGGCATCTCCCCCAACCTGGCTCACCTTTGTTTTCTGGGGGGCCATTTGTCCATAACACCTGGAGCTGTTTTTCTGAGTAAACAGGATGGCGGCTTGGATTCCAAAACTGGACCTTCAGACAGACCTGACCCTTCTTACTGTTCCTTTTGGGTTTTCTGTGTTAGTAGTCAAGAAGACATAGATTTAAAGAAAGACATTTAAGTCGATCCCAAAATTATATTTGCAAGAGACATAAGATTTCCGAATCACCATGGCCCCCAATGTAAAAATTAGCCTAGTTTCCTGGGGTGCCTGGGTGGCTCAGTCAGTGAAGCATCCAACTCTTGACTTCGGCTCAGGTCATGGTCTCTGGGTCAAGAGATAGAGCCTCGAGTCGGGCTCTGCACTGGGCGTGAAGTTGGCTTAAGATTCTCCCTCTTCCCTTCTTCCTCCACCCCTTGTCCTGCTCTTCCAAAAATAAAAAATCAAATTGGAGTTCCTCTGAGTCTCACCTATGCAGTCATACTAATTATGTAAGCAAACATTTTTTTTTCCTGAACTGCATCCTCAAATCATTTTATATATTAAGATCAAACTGTTCTGCCCTCATGGAGTATGATGATGCAAACAGGCAGTTCAAAGTGAATGAAACATGACAAAATTCTGGTATACACTGTTGTGAGAGAAATGATGTGGGGATACAGAATGACAGGGGAAACAGGGACGGTCTCTTACGGGTGGTGTCACTCAGGTTGATGGCTTGAAGAGTGAGAAGAAGGTGTCACTCAGGTTAATGGCTTGAAGAGTGAGAAGAAGCCACCCAAGCAAAAGGAAGGTATATCCATCCAAATAATAGGGGGGCAAGTGCAAAGGCCCTGAGGTAGAAGAGACTTAGCTGAGAGCATTTCCTTTTCATGTCCACTCTACTTAGGAATACATTTTAATAAGAAGGATATATGAGGAGCCTTTGAACCGAGGATCTACCTCCCTGTTGCATAGAAGTGAGACTAATGCCACAGATGTATCTGGAAGGAGAGACTGGACGGCAAAGATGGTTGGTGGATGGCACAAGGAGATAGGGCAGGAAGAGAAACAAGTGGATTTCTTCCACGCTCTGCTTTCAGACCAATTCAATGTGCATTAGGCAACCGGAGAGTGAAAATCTTTTATCACTGAGGCAGTTTTTGCTTCTGCCATTTTGTGGATTGGGCTTTAGCAAATACCTATAATAATTTTGATTCCTTTTCCAATTTTCTCTGACCTGAATTATCTCCAGTGTTTCTCCTCACTCACTTCCATAATTTTCACATTAGTATGTATTTCTGATTTTATCGTGTCCTTAAATAAGTTGCTCCCTTTCACTGACACCTTTCAGCCCAGAACTTTCTCTCCACAAGCCTAGGATGTCTGCAAGGAGCTATTTATTGTGCACTATTACAGTTTTATTTATTTTTACTTTTTAAAGAATTTATTTATTTATTTATGTGTGTGTAAGGGAAATGGAGAGAGAACAAGTAGAGGGGAGGGGCAGAAGGAGAAGGAGAAGCAGACTCCCAGCTGAGCACAGAGCCTGATGCAGGGCTTGATCCCAAGACCCTGAAAGCATGACCTGAGCTGCTCAGGTGCCCCTCAGTGTCACGGTTTTTGTTTTTTTTGTTTTTTTTTTAAGATTTTATTTATTTATTTATTTGACAGAGAGAAACACAGCCAGAGAGGGAACACAAGCAGGGGGAGTGAGAGAGGGAGAAGCAGGCTTCC
>PITA01004048.1:0-129294 GCA_004023965.1 Spilogale gracilis
AAAAAAAAAAAAAAAAAAAAAAAGACACAAAAAGTCAAACAAAAAGGAAAAATAATATCTTGGATTTCATCAAAATTAAAATTTTCTGCTCAAGAAAATACCCATCAGAATACAAATAGATAAGCCACAAACTGGCAGAAAAATATTTGCAGTGCATATATCTGACAAAAAGCTTATAACCATAATATATAAAAAAGCCCTTACAAGTCAATAATTTTTTTTTTAAAAAAATGTGATGGCTAAAAGACCTTAATAGTTCACAAAGATATAAAAAAGGGACATAGACACAGACACGCACACAGACACACTCAACATCTTTAGTCATCAGGGAAATGCAAATTCAAACCACAATAAGACACTACTAAATGCACATTAGAATAGCTAAAATCAAAGAGACTAACAATACTAAATATTGGTGAGGATATAGAGCAAATGGACGTCTCATACTTTGTTGATGGGATGGTAAAAGGAACAACCAATTCAAAGAACACTTTGGTGGTTTCTTTAAAATTACACTTACCCACTGACCCAGAAATTCCACTCCTAAACATTTACCCAAAAGAAATGAAAATATATTCATACAACAGAAGACTAATTGGCAATAAAAATGTACCACTGACTGGGGCGCCTGGGTGGCTCAGTTGGTTAAGCGACTGCCTTCGGCTCAGATCATGATCCCGGAGACCCGGGATCGAGTCCCACATCAGGCTCCCTGCTCGGCAGGAGGCCTGCTTCTCCCTCTCTCACTCCCCTGCTTGTGTTCCCTTTCTGGCTGTGTTTCTCTCTGTCAAATGAATGAAATCTTTAAAAAAAAAAAAATGTACCACTGACATATGCAGGAACATAGCTGAATCACAAAAATATTATGTTGAGCAAATGAAACCACATACAAAAAACACATACAGCATCACTCGACTTCTCTAAGGTCCAAAGACAGGCAAAGCTATGCAGGGAGCAGGGTGGGCTATATCTTGTTTTTGGAGATGGTTTTGAAAGTGCATACAATTGTAAAAATTCACCAAATTAAATTAAGATCTGTTCATTTTATTATACATTAATTATATCTTAATTTACAAAAGAGAAAAATTAATGTAAGAAAGCTAGATTTTCTTTTCTGTTTTCCAAAAGATGTTAATAATTTTTTGCCCACATAGTCCCTGATGTTCACTATAGCCTGAGGCATCCACCTTGTCCCATCCCTGCTCTCAAAGCTAAGTCCAGAATTGTCACTCAACCAATGTCAGACATCCCCAGAATAGCCAAATCACATAGCAATCTTGGATTAGTTGTCATTATTTAATAGCTATCTTTCCCATGACATTATACATTTCATGACAATAGGGACTTTGTTTGGTTCCCTATTCTAGCTCAATTGCCTCTAACAATTCCTGAGACATAAGAGGCCTTCAGCAAAAGTATGTCAAATAAAAGACAGACAGATGGACAAATGGATGGATGCATAGATGGGTGGAAGGCAGGCAGGGAGGAAGGGACGGAGGGAGGGAGGGTTGGAGCGAGGAAGGAAAGAAAGAAAGTATATTCAAAGATTATCTGGTCCAGTTCTTTTCATTGAGTATATAAAGGAGAGAGTCTCAGTGAACTTCAGTAATTTGAGATCAAGGTCACATAGCCAATGGCAGAATTCATAACAGATCTCTCATCTGGTAACAAGAGGCCTACCAGAGGAGATATATTTGCTGCTGTATATTATGTTGTTTACATGTGAACTGTGGCAATCATCTTGCATGCAGGAGGAAAGCAAAACCATCATGCAGAGAATAGTAGAACAAAAAGATGGGGGTAGGGGAGAAATCTTGATTTTGGCTGTCACTGAAATAAATACTGAATTAACCAACTTGGAGCTTCCCTCCTTTAGGATTTCTTGTTATATGAGATAATAAGTACATCTCCCTTAATATTTTAAGCTAGTTGAGTGTTAGCTATAAGTTACTTGCAGGAAATATATACAAAACTTACACAAGAGTCATTCAAGGAACTGAAGCAACAATGTGGCGAAAGTTAAGAGAACAAAGAAGGAGCGGTTAAGACACTACTGGGCAAGTAGGCACATACCACAGAGACCTAAGAATTTATGGTTTAGTCCCCAGGGCAAGGGGAAGTCATTGAAGGAATACTAGGTTTCCTAACTCCACCATGGATAAGCAGAGGATGAAACCTTTGACCATGGAATAAAGGTTTTGCCTCTGGGCTGACATGTTGCAGTCTTGGTTCTCGGTACCAGCGTAACCCATTTAAAGGATAAAGACAACAATTTGTGCTGAGCAGTCTAACCAAACAAGTCACTAAATGTATAAACTCCCTTCACCTCCCAGACCAGCCTTTCCTTCATACGCTGATGCCAACAGACTGGACAGATAAGGGTATATGGCTACTGACTCTCAAAAACACAAGTGAAGGAAATCACACCAGGGTCAGAAGGTAGAGTGCTCACAAATGATGCAGTTTTCCTCTAAATGATACCCAGATCATTTTTACCTCCATATGATCATAAGATCTCAGGCATTGTTCTCTGCCAAGATGCAGCCTAGAATGGAAGGACTATGGTGTTGACTTCGGTCATAGGGATGGACCAAAGTCCTTTCAAAGATTCTTTTGAGTCTTCTAGAGTAAATTGTGTTCAATCAGGAATGAACCACACTGGAAGCTCTATGTCTTAGATATCCAGGATTTCTACTTACCAAAACCAACACAGACAAGTAAATAACATAAAAATTGGTAAGTAGATTGAGAAAACAGATATAAAAACCATCCAAGTTATATCATGTAAATTTCATTCTCAATATCTTTATCTGAAAGTCCCACTTGACATACATGACAGAATCCGAAAAAGGCACTGCTTAATGGTACTTGAAACAATAATAAGCACTATTTACTGAGTGTCACATGCTTTGATTCCTTACTACATACCTCAAAGGGGGAGGATATAATATCCCTACTTTACAGATGAATAGTTTGAGATCTGTGTGCTTAAGTTACTTGCCCAAGACCACTGACCTAGTAAGTGGACAGCTGGATCTGAATGTAGATCTCTTTGTGAATGTAGATCTCCAAATCACATCTTTCCACTAGTCCACACCACGTGGAGTTCTTGAAAAGTTCAGAGAATTTGTCTAATGATTACCAAAGAAGTTCAATCTTTGGATCCTTGTAAGGAGTAAGGTCAAAGATCCCACAGACCCTGGCCTTCACCCTCTGCCAACCAACACTGCTGCAAGATAACCTCTTCCCGTGGCCACAGTCCACATGACCAGAGAAGTCATCCCCAACTCAGGAGACCCGATTCTAGTGGAATTCTGTCACTGGCTGGCCCCTCGGGTCTCGGTCTCCTCACCTATTAATTAGGATAATAACTGCCTGTGCCAGTCTCATGAGCTCATTTTGAGTTAAATCACTAGAGTGAACAGTATTCAGACAGGTAAGAAATTCTCAGTTGCTGTTATAACTGCTTATAAATTTATATTAATTAAGCTCCATAATTATCGATTTAGATTGCCGTGGGTCACTTGATTAACCCTACCACATGTGGTGATACATAATTGTATCCACAGTGCCTGGGAGCTATAATTTTCAATAGCTGGGCTTTGAGACATACAAAAATTGGAGACAAATACTTACTGAGCACTTATGATGTGACAAATTCTGTTCCAGGCACTGGAACACATCTGTGAACACAGCAGGGCCCTCTCCCTCAAAACCATGCATTTCACCAGACAATAAACACACGAACAAACCACGTAAGTGAGGCAATGTCAGGTAGTGATAAAGTGAGATGACAAAGATAAAACAGAGGCGCCTGGAAGGCTCAGTCATTAGGCATCTGCCTTCGGCTCAGGTCATGATTCAGGAGTCCTGGGATCAAGCCCCACACGGGACTCCCTGCTCAGTGGGAAGCCTGCTTCTCCCTCTCTCACTCCCCCTGCTTGTGTTCCCTCTCTGGCTGTGTTTCTCTCTGTCAAAAAAATACATAAAATCTAAAAAAAAAAAAAAAAAAGAAAGAAAAAGAAAGAAAGAAAAAGAAAAGAAAACAGAAAGAGCTACTGTTTGCACTTTGGAATGAGACTATCAGAAACCCACAAAGGACAGGAACGGCTTCAAAACTGGTTTTGGTCTCAAAGTCAAAACAGGAAGGATGGCAAAGAGAGAGAGGAAAACTAGACAGAACTCAGTACCAGTAAACCTGCATGAAATGGGGAGGAAAGGCCAGAGGGAATAGAAATGGGAATATTCGAAAAAGTAGGTTCAGATTCCTTTTCTGCAAGCCAAGCGGTGCTAGGAAAAGAATATTCCTGACACCACTGACACAGAAAAATTACTTAGGTGGGCAGAAATCAAATGCTGAGGAAAGACCAACTGGTCTTGTTGCAGCCTGGAGCCCCAGCACCCATGCCATGTGTGCAGGGCAGCAGGAGGGAAGGGCTCCCAAATGCAAGGAATTCCAGGGCCTGAGGCAGCCACCGAAGCTGCTAGGCCCTAAAGAGCATCGCAAGGCTAAGGGAATGTCAGGATCTTGCAGGTTTGGGGAATGACACAAGAAAGGGGAGAAAGAGCCTATCAGACACATGGGGCTCCTTCGCCCAGGCACAGCAGATACAGCTCAGGCCCTCTGTATCCATGAACACCTCTGCCCGTCTCGGTTCATGGTGCATCCATAAAGCTCAGGGTAGGACCGAGAGCATGGACTGGGAAGCCAGCCTGCCAGGACCAGCCCTGCCACTCCCCAGCTGTGTGATCTTGGACAAGTTGCGTAACTTCTGATGAACAGGGGTAACAACAGTGGGCCTCTGGTGGGGTTAGGAGTGGGGCCACTGAATGGGCCAGACAAGGTCTGGTACACAGTTAGCATTCGGGACCTGTTGGCTCTTCCTGCATCCCTGCAACATAAATTCCACGGGGGCAGGGGTCGGTGTCCGTGACTGCTGGAGGCTTAGGCACCTGTAAGGGTAGGTGGCCAGTGGCAGTGGCTCAATACCTATGTGTTGGGTGAATGAATGGTTGGCTCTCTGAGTCTTCCTCGTAGCATAAAGGGGGTGCCTGAGGGTGGAGCTCATCAGGGTCACTGGTTGTCCCCCTATCTCAAGAGTCCTTTCAAAGCCACCCCTCCAGACCACTTGATTTTTCTGGACCATTTCACAACTTCCTTTCTCACCCCATCCCCACTATACATAAAGCACCCCCTCTTGGGGGCCCTGCAGAGAGAGAGGAGAGGCCCCTTCCTCAGTCCGCGCCCAGGGAATGGCTGGGAAGGACATCCATCACCATGACTGGCAATGACCCACCCAAAGCCCACTGCACCTCGGTGGAGCAAAACACCCCTGCCACTTCCCCCTCTGAGGTTTCTGGGAAGGCATTGTCAAGAGAATGAGAGAAATGGGAAAGTGCTTTTACCACGCTGGGACTCCCACTCGCTCATGGCAGAAAATGTAAAAACAGGCAGACAGACAAGCAAGTGGCTGGGACTGTCTGCTGAGATCAGTGAAGGAGCTACAAAGCACAGCAGGAAGCCCAGAGACAGCATTCATTTATGGTGAGCATTTGGCTCCCAAGTAGCACCTGTCAGCGTGGTATGTGTCCTGCCTGTCCCCAAATACAGCACCAGCTGGGGGGGGGGGGCACAGACTGACACTGATGCTCCCTGAGCTCACTCCTCCCCCAAGGGCTCTCTCCTCTGTGGGCGCATGATGCAATGTCAGCAGGCCTTGGAAGGAGCTCTCTGCAGATCCAGGGTGCAGGAAGCACATCCAACAGAGCCTTCTAGAAGGCCAGCTGTGCTGGACAGTAAGGAGCCAATGCTGTATGACTCCTGAGCCCTTGCAAGGCAGCTGGTGCAACTGAGAAGCTGCATCTTTTATTTGATTTGCATTAATTTAAATTTAAATAGCCACACAGAGCTTATGGCTACTATAGGGGACAGCACAGCTAAGTGACAAAAGAGCCCTTGCACATCTGTCCCCAGTTCTGACACCACAGCAAGTTCTTCCTCCAGTGGAAACCACACTCTTAAGGAATACACTCATTTCAGCCAAGTCTGGCTGCACTTCCTGGGGTTCAGGACCAAGTGCACTGCTACCCCCAGGAATAAATAAATAAGCCAGACCCCTTGCATCACCACAGCTCCTACTAGTTTACAAAGCTCCTCCAAGATGTTACCTCAATGGCAATGCATCACATCCTGAGAATTAGGAATTATTTCCCTCACTTGTAAAGTGGGGAACATGGTCCAAGGTCATGAAGTTAGCTCTGGCCAAGCTGAGACTTGAATCCAATCCAAGACCAGAGCCCATGGTATTATGACTCAGCTTTGCCAGAGAAGAACAAAGGAAACAAGAAACGGCTGCTGTGAAAACATGAAATTTTCTTAGAACACAAGCGATGAAGTGACCCAGATTTTGATTCCACAGCAGGTCAAACCATTCTTCCCCAGGACCCTGTGTCAGGGCCCTCCTGCTCAAAACCATCAGTGGTTGCCCAACATCGGCACTCCCTGGGCACACCCCCAACAGCCCAGAGACCTGAAAGTGCCTCAGTGCCTCTCCCGCTCATTCACTCCTTCAGTCTGTCAGGGCTGAGCACTTCTGCATGCAGCTCTCTGCCAGGCCAGCATCTCTGCCCAGAATGCCTCCTGCCTGCTTCCCGATCTAATGAAACATCTCCCATCTGCCAAGGCTCCGAGGTCTGGGATGCTCTCCTGGAAAACACACAGGAGACCCCCTTCTTCTTGGCTTCACCTTCCTTGGGTCAGTTACACATGATCAGCTCAGAACCAGAAGCAGATGATTTTCCTGGCATATCATCAGAGGGTCAAGAGGACCCTAACGTTAGGTCATATGCCTAAATCATTCATCTCACATCACCTCATCACATGGGCATTTTATCATCTCACATCATCACAAGAAGGATGAAGACAGGACAATAAGATATTCTGAGAGAGAAAGAAACCACATTCGCATAACTTTTATTACAGTATATTGTCATAATTTTTCTATTTTATTAGTTCAGTTTCAGTCCTAGCCACAGTTTCAAGCATCCACTGAGGGTCTTGGAACATATCTCTCCCCAAATAAGGGGGTAGTAGTATACTCACATGCACACATATGTACACACACACACACACACACACACACACACACACACACACACCCCCCTCCAACCTATAATAGAAATATTTGCTGTGGCCTTACAATCCTTTCTATTACGTTTTCTCAAACTGCTTACAGTTTGCATAAAATACCTCTCTCCGCTATTCAACAGAGTGCTTTTCATTGCTTCATTTATTTAACAAATACTATCCCAATTACTAGGATATGGCAGTTGAACATCACACTAAACCGATGGAGCTCATGTCTAGTGTGGAAGAACATCAAATAAATTCACATACAAATATAAATTGTAACTCCAGATGGTTCCAAATCAGAGCATTACAAAGTGCCTAGAAAACAGCAGCTCTTAATAAATATTTGATTTTTTCCCACTCTGAATTTTTGCACTTGGAATATTTATCATAGAACCTTGTAGAATATTCCATGGAAATAGCAATGCCAATAATAATGTGAATCATGACTAACACTTAACACGATCTGTCAAGTGCTTGCTGATGCCTCTGAGGGAATCACACTAATCTTTCCAACAGTCCTAAGGGGTGAACACCATTATTACCACCCCATCTTACAGATGGAAAAAGAGAGGCATGCAAAAGCTAAAGAACTTGCTCGGGGTCATATTCTTTTGGAGCATTATCAATATCATGTATTCATGGTTTTCTCAAAAAAACTTATATCAACTGATGGCCATAACTGTTGCTTTTCTGTAAGTAAACTGTCCTACCTTGTCCATTTTGGGGGAATAACCCAAATATGTCTGAATGTGGCTACCCCAGGGCCACTGTGAATTTCCCTGCCCCAAATTTTATAAGTAGCTACATCCAGGCAGCCCCGGTTCCCTTTAGTGGAGAATGATACTACAGTCAAAATAGCAAGCTGGAGGGCCAGGACTCAAACCCAGCTCAGACACAAGAGTGTGCAAGAGCTCTGCAGCACAATGGTGGAGCAGGGTGAGGGGTGAATATTTTTTACAAAAATAAAAAATAATAGCAGAGAAGGCCATGCATGACTGGGGGATGAAGGTGTGGTGGAGGGAGAAAGGTCTACAAATTCTTAACTTTTGCTTTAAACACTTAAGATTACTTCCATTGTTATGGTAAATATACCGTTTAAAAAATAAATACAGAAAGTTCTATAAAGTAAATAAACTAATGCCACATTTTGAACAATGGTCAATGGGGTGGGGCCCTTAGAACCCCCACAGACCAAATGAATCACTGTCTTCTCTGGAGAAGAAGCCAAGAATGTTCTAGAATTTATTTTTTTTTAAGATGTTATTTATTTATTTGAAAGAGAGAGCAAGCATGAGCAGGGGGAGGGGCAGAGGGAGAGGGAGAAACAGGTTTCCTGTGGGGCAGGGACCTTGATCCCTGGACCCAGGATCATGACCTTAATGAACTAAGCCATCCAGGCATCCTAAAGGTTCTAGGTCATTACCATCCCAAACCACAGTGAGAGGGCTCAGCATCAACCCCGGGCTGAGTGTTCGATTTCTCCTGACTGGGGGGCAGCTTAGAAGCTACGATTGTGCCAATCCTGTGTATTCATAGGTGACCCTCCTCAGCCAGCGAGTTCTTGGGGCTCTTGGGGCTCTTGGGGCTCTTGGGGCAAAGACGGCCCCTATGGGAGAAACTCTAACCCCTCCCTGACTCCACTGTGAGAGCACAGAGAGTGCGTGAGGAGACATGCCCTATCATATCACATCACCCCATTTTATTTCTTCTATTTCATACCTTCTTCTCTCGCCTCAAAACCCTCCCATCTCCTCTTGCAGTCAGTTGATGACCTCATTCTTACTTCACTGAGAAAACTTTAAAAACGATCTCATCTTTGCACCCATGAGTCATGGTGCTATATTCTTTATCCTCTGTATGCATCATTCTCTGTATTGCGCATCCCCCGCCTTCCCTCCTGCTGCCAAGGATCAGCTCGCCCTGCTCTTGACATCCATCCCTCCACTTGTGTATGGGATTCCAGCCCCTGTCACTTATTCAAGGACCTCCCTCCCCCTATCAGCACCCTTCTGTCCCACATCATTCTTAATTGTCTCTATAACAGGATTCCTCCCCGTTTTCTTTTTTTTTTTAAGATTTTATTTATGTATTTATTTATTTATTTGACAGAGAGAAACACAGCCAGAGGGGGAATATAAGCAGGGGGAGTGAGAGAGGGAGAAGCAGGCCTCCTGCCAAGCAGGGAGCCCGATGCAGGGCTCAATCCCAGGACTTCAGGACCATGACCTGAGCCAAAGGCAGACCGAAGTCCTCCCAGATACAGTCAGCCCCAAATCACCTCTGAATCCTCAGTCCTCCAGCAGCACTCGCCACCTGGTGGTCCTCCAGGATTATCAGTAATGCTCCATGTGGCTCACCATCTTCGCACGTACCTGCACTATCTTCCCAACTACACTCTTCTTTTCATGACCTTAGCAGTAGAAGTATAGTAAGACCCCAACGCCATTAATGCAGAATGAGGACAAAACCATAGTCTGGGGGCAACTGAGGCTCACCAGCCTTGTGGGCTCCTCCATGGAGGAGCCATGCCTTAGCAATACACCCATTTAAACTAGCCCATGTAGAGCACCCACAATGTGCCCGACACTCTACTCTGGACCCATGACCAACTGCCCCACAGTTGCTCCCCATTTAGCTGGTCCTCAAAACAGACCACTGAAATATCACATTATGATTACTGAGATGGAAGTCTAAGAAGCCATCTATTCTAAAATGCACAGTTATTTTAACCAAAGCTCTAGGGATAAGAAATGTTACCTTGGTGGCTACCTGTAGACAATAAGATAGATCATGTCAATGGGTAAAAAAAAAAGTCTCAAAATAGAGAAAACGTGTTCATATCTACCATGGAAGGCTGATGTGAAGTTTCCAGGTGGAACATAACTCACATATCCTCTTCCATTCATTCAGATCCACAAAGCACAAGAACAATAAGGGAACAGGCAAGAGGACACAGCAAATCTGTGTCCAGATTTGGTCCTCATGGTGGGACCAATGTCAGGAGCAGTTGGCAGGAGGTGGGCCTCTATAAATTGGATCATTCATCCCTCTGAGTCACCTCCATCCCTACCCTTGACCCTGGGAAAGAACTTGGAAAATTATGGCAGGTGGGGAAAAGACTCAAAAAGTGCAACAACCATGAACAATCCCAAAGAAAACCAGGGCAAATCCTAGAAAGATAGGTCCCAGTGGGGACTCACTGTGCAGTGCTTCTCTGGAAAAGGTGGTCTCAAGAACATAAGACTGATTCTGCAGGAGAGAGAGCCCTTTACGCTCAGAGAGTCTACTGAGATGGCTGCGGACACAACTAATGTGAGCACGCACACCTATGCACACCCTTAGCTATGTTTGCACACACCCGCTGCCATCACAACACTAACACTGGCCATGGACTCAACACTTAGCAATGTCAGGCATGTATCCAGCACTGTTCATGCATGGTTTTTATTTTGATCCTTCCAGTCACTCTTGTGAGATAAGACAACTGACAGGCAAAGAAGCAAATTAGTGATCCACCTAGCTTGTAAATAGCGGGTCTGGAATTCCAACCCAGGTCTTAATGACTGCACATATACAACCCTATTACTAGGTACATACCCAAGCTCAGCCCCATGGCTACATTTGTACTCCCAGAGCCTTAGACATGCACTCGCTCACATACTTCACTTGTCCCACTCACAGCGATACCCTCTCAGCCCAAACAAACTGCCATTCTCTATGGCAGGAGGCTTATTTCGGGGAGTTTCAAAGACTCCAGCTCCCTCCTCCTCTTCCGTTCAGCCAGGACCATCAACCTAATAAACCCCACAGAATGATTTCCTTGTGTGATCTCAATTCACACAACACAACCTCAATAGGCCATTTCCCAAGTGTGTTAAGCCCATTAAAGCCTCGGAGCTTGTCAAGGTGTGAAGGAACTCACAAAGCAACGCAAGCCCCAGGGGCCTCACAGGGGTCCAGACCTGCTCCTCGGGCATGTGCAGAACTTCATTTCTCAAGGTGAACAGCAAAGTTAAGTGTTGTGGGCATCAAATGCCCCTGCTGGGGCTGAGCTTGAGGAAACCAGAGAACCCAGGCCTGGGCACACCAATTAACTTGCCACTGACCTTTGGACATCAGGGAGAATAAAAGGTACTTTGAACCACAGAGAAAAACATATCAAAGGAAGCACTCTGGGTCTTAGGTACCTTTCCCCTGATTTTAGACAAAACTATTTCAGACAGATCCAACTCTGATGGATATCACCCCTCCTGCAGTTATCCACTTTGAAATCAAGAAAGTCCTCCTTAGGTATAAACTACATTCTTTTTGCAGCCCCACACTGGCCTTAGCCTCCGCGGAGACAGGGACAGCTGCTCACCGCCACCCTCCTGGTGGTACCCAAGAGGAGGCACAACACCCTCAGATCGCTGCTTTCCGAGCTAAGTGAGCCAAGTCCCTCATTCGCCCCCACAGCACTGACCTGTGCGAGCCAGCAGTCACACACCATTTCTGGGTAGAAATCACAGCTGGCGGAATGGACTGACCACTGCGTGCCTCAGTTTCCCCTTGCTAATGCTGTGGGAGTATACCACGGCAAAGAGGGTCACACACAGGGTTTTAGAACAAAGAGGCCTGGGTTCAAGTACTGATTCCACCACCTCACCTCTCTAGGATGAAATGCCATAGAGTGCTTACATTTGTGAGAGACCACACACATCCCTGAGAATACCATGCAAGCAATCGGCCCTTTCCCAAGAAAAAGATGTGTGTGCTGTTTAGGTGGACCACAGGTTCACTAAGCCTGTCCGTGGGGTCGAAGTCCAGGTTGCTGAGATACAACAGGATCCTCCTAGCCAGGCACAATAGCTATTAGTTATTAATATAAATGGTGTAGTGTTATTAATAAGCTTTTACAGATTTGCTTATCTTCCAAGTACTTTCATTTCCTTTAGCATATGATTTCCCTTACACGTGAAATCTAAAAAACAAAACAAACAAACAAAAAGCAAAATCCTACCTATAAATACAGAAAGCAAATCAACGGTTGCCAGGGGCGCCTGGGTGGCTCAGAGGGTTAAGCCTCTGCCTTCGGCTCAGGTCATGATCTCAGGGTCTTGGGATCGAGGCCTGCATCGGGCTCTCTACTCAGCGGGGAGCCTGCTTCCCCCTCTTTCTCTGCCTGCCTCTCTGCCTATTTGTGATCTCTCTCTCTCTCTGTGAAATAAATAAATAAAATCTTTTTTAAAAAATTAATGGTTTCCAGAGGGGAGGAGGGGAAAGATGGGCAAATGGGGGACAGGCGAGGGGGAGACCCAGGCCTCCAGTTAGGGAACGAGTAAGTCATGGGAATAAAAGGTAGCTCAGGGAACACAATCAGTGTGATCATGTTGCATGGCGGCCGACCGTAGCTACACTGCGGCGAGCGTAGCATAAGGTCTAGGTTTGTTGAAACCTTATGTTGTATACTTGACACATTGATGTAACATTGTATGTCAACTACACTTTAATTTATTTCTTTTTTTAAAGATTTTATTTATTTGATAGAGAGAAACACAGCGAGAGAGGGAACACAAGCAGGGGGAGTGAGAGAGGGAGAAGCAGGCTTCCACTGAGCAGGGAGCCCGATGTGGGGCTCGATCCCAGGACTCCAGGACCATGACCTAAGCCAAAGGCAGATGCTTAACGACTGAGCCACCCAGGTGCCCCAACTACACTTCAATTTAAAGAAAAAAGAGAAAGGAAAAAAAGGGATAGGAAGGAGAACATGGACCTGCTTGTAATTCCCAGTCCCTACCCATGCTTGGCGGTGAGGGAGCCCCCAGGCCTCTTTGACGATTGGGCTCCACGGGGAGGCATGTCTGAGGTCCTAGGGGATTCACAGAAGCCAGATGTTCTCCTTGGAAATCCATCTTCTCCCTACATTTCAGAGCCACTGCCAATACACTAGAGCTTGAGCCAGAGGCGGAACCACTGTTTTCCCTTCCCCCAGGCCCAGACAACCTCCATCATTCCATCTATCAAGCATCTAAATGCATCCGATTTCCTCCTGTTGGCTCAGCTCCACAGACAGCTTGCCTTCCCACCCACCACAGCAGAAGAGGCCATAAAGTGAGGAGAAAGGAGCAACCCATAGCTCTCCTCTCCCAGTGCCCTGGGCTTCTGTGAGGCATGCCCAGTCCAGAACTAGATAGAAGGGAGGCCTTTAGTAAATGCCAAGCACAGAGATGATGTATGGATGGACAGATGCATGGATGGGTGGATGGATGGAGGGAGGGAAGGAGATGAGCTAGAAGTGAATCAGAAATCAAGATCAGGAAAGCTCAGAACTAACTCTTTTAGAAAACTGGATTCTAATTTAGATTCTGTAACCAACAAGTTGCATCGCCCTAAATAAATCCTTCCCTAAACTGGGTATCAATTCCCTCACCTGTAAAGTGAGAAAATGGGGCGAAGACGCTGACTCTATTTACAGGACATGTCAGGTTCAAACACCCGCTCTGCTTTCAAGCCCAACGGCCCTGCCAAGTGCTTCCACTATTCCCATGGTGACGCAGCACATCGCTGTTACCCCCCTTCCCCACACTGCAAACTCCAGCCTGCCCTGGGTCCTTTTGTGGCTACCAGGTCCTTTTGTGGCTCACATCTATGCTGCCACCGGTCCTAAGCCATGCCACCCCCCTTCATCTCAGGCTCTAAATGCCTCCCTGATGCCACCGGGAGAGAAGATGGCTCAGTGCTTACCGCATCTGTGCACATGCAGCCCAGAAGTCTGGGGACACAGATGCTCCATGGAGCGACTTTGGATCCAAGGGAGTTGGAAGTCAACAGATAAATTCTTCTCTTTTCCTCCCTTACTGCACTGGCCACAGGGAGATGTGGTGACCTGCTCTGAGTAATTGACCTCTCTGAGTAATTCGTTTTGTCAGGAAACTGTGACCTGCTTGGAAATTAGTCGTTGTACTTGTCCTCTCTCATTCTCTGCTTCTGTCCCCATTTCTATGACTCGGTCTCCTTAGACTTGCACTCCTCAATAACATGTTGGTGCAGAAAGTGATTGCCTTAGATTTATTGTGTGCTCACTGTGTGTCTGGCACTGTGTGTCCCCTCAGCTAATACAACTACAAGAACAAATAGCATTTACTGAGCATTTTCCAGAAGTCAGGCATTGGTTTAAATGTTTTACATCATTAAATTCTTTCAACAACCCTATGAATACACACTATTACTACCTTTACTTTACAGATGAGGAAACTGAAGTATGTATAGGTGCCATATCCAAGGTTACACACTACCTGAGGGAGATGAAATACTCAAAACATTTCTGTGAGGTGGACAACACTGCTGTCCCCTTTAACAGATGAGAAACACAGACTCAGAGAGGTCAAGTCACTTGACAAAAGTCACCCAGCTACTAAGTGACAGAGTTGCCACTTGAAGGTCTGGGATACAAACCCTACGATGACCCCTGCAAGGATTCTTTCAACCTGGCTTGTTAACTGCTAGGTCTCTGATGAAAGATAGATCCCGCTGGTGCTAACTCGGGTGAGATCTCAGCACCAAGGCCAAAGTCCATCTCTTCACGCCTAGCTCTAGTCTTCCCCCTTGCTTAGTCCCAAACTGTCAACTCTGTCTCCTGTCTCTCTCAACTTCTCAAAAAATATCAAAATTGCCTATCATGAAAGGCTGTAACCAGGCTCAGAAATGTTCACTGCCCCTACAGGAGAACAGTACTTTCCATCTCCTTTGACTTAAAACTTAACTATATGACTTGCTTTGGCCAATGAAACTGGAGCAGAAGCGATGCATATCACTCCCAACCGTTCGCATTAAGAGCCACTGAATGTTTCACCATTCTTGTTTTCCCTTTGCCACCACCACGGCTAGGCTACTGGTAGACATCACACCCAGTCTCAGAGAGAGGAAAATGTGAAGGAGAGAGACGGTCAATTTATAATGGACCTGTAGCATGAGCAAGAAATAAATTCTTGATATTATAAATCACTAAGAGTTGAAGGTTGTTTACTGTAACATCTAGCTTCCTTGTCAATATAGTGGTCCAGGAATGGGGGTGTTACCACAATATAACAACAACAAAGAATACGTGACTTTGGCTCCTGGCAGTGGACAGAAAGTATTAGTAGAGGCTGGAAAGATGTTTATTCATATTACATGGTGATGAAATATTTAGTAAAACCACCACCTGAAATAAACTAGAAGAGAAATGTATCAGATGAGCTTGAAAAAACAGAAAGTAAGTGTCTTAATTACTACTGGCTGCATTTGACAAGGACTAGAGGAAAGAGATATGCTATGCATTGACTTACATCCTCCCAAACCCATATTCAAATGTTGAAGTCCAACTCCCAGTAACTCAAAATGTGACATTTGGAAACATGGTGGTTTTTTTTTTAAAGATTTTTTATTTATTTGACAGAGAGAAACACAGCCAGAGAGGGAACACAAGCAGGGGGAGTGAGAGAGGAAGAAGCAGGCTTCCCGCTGAGCAGGGAGCCCGATGTGGGGCTCGATCCCGGGTCTCCAGGACCATGACCTGAGCCGAAGGCAGTCGCTTAACCAACTGAGCCACCCAGGCGCCCCTAGAAACATGGTTTTTACAGAGGTAACAAGTTAATATGAGGTCTGAGGGTGAGCCCTAATCCAATATGACTGTAAAAAGGGGAAATAAGGACACAAAGATGCACTTACAGGAAAAATGAAGAGACATAGAGAGAAAACTACCATCTACAAGGCAAGGAACGGGTCTTGGAATGGATCCTCCCCTCATTGTCCTCAGAAGGAACTAACTCTGCCACCACCTTGATCTTGGACTTCTGGCCTCCATAACCTACAGACAATACATTTCTGTTGTTTAAGCCACCCAGCCTGTGGCACTTTAATATGTGGCCCTAGCAAATTGATACACGGTGAAAGAGAAAGGAATTGGCCTACTTGAAAATGGAAGGGAACAGAAAGTCAGAAGTGCCAGGGCTTACTGGGTTGAAAGAGACAACCTTTGTCCTTTCCTAAAATGACAGATAAAACTGAGAAACACTTTGAGCAAGTCAATCAAAAACCAGCCTTGAGAGGCGCCTGGGTGGCTCAGTGGGTTAAAGCCTCTGCCTTCGACTCAGGTCATGATCCTGAGATCAAGCCCCACATCGGACTCTCTGCTCGGCAGGGAGCCTGCTTCCTCCTCTCTCTCTGCCTGCCTCTCCGCCTACCTGTGGTCTCTCTCTGTCAATTAAATAAATAAAATCTTTTTAAAAATCAGCCTTGAGATGAGGACCAAATGAAGGATTGGACACACCATCCATTATTAAAACATCTGAACAAATTAAGATAGTGCCAGTGAATCCTTTCAGTTGGACAAAATGGTGAAAAGAGTCTGGCTCTGCCATGAAAACCTGATGGGCTTCACGTAACCAGAATGAACTGTGGATGTGGCCCTTGGTACATATAGCAAACTGGAATTAAATCGATGACAAAAACAACTAAGTTTTATTCTTGTTTTACAGTCAAAGAGCCACAAAGTCTTCAACTAAGAAACAGCTTATAACTATTTAAGAAATAAAACAATGCTTTGTCCCCAACTCCTATGGGGAAGAAGCGGATTGACAGTTTTTCAGCCACCAAGGAGGATAATGGAAGGATAGAGACTCCTAAAAAACCAAAACCAAGAGCCATGGAAAATAATGGATAGGATTTCTAGATGCTCTCCCTAGAGACAGGCAAGGAAAAAGTGTGTTTCAGAGCCAAAAGGAGGCTGGACAGAACACCTGGGATGAAAAAGGAAGAAAGTAATACGCTGTATGATTGTTCACAAATATTTACTGCCATTCCCAGGGGAAGGTCACTTCCTACTCGGTCATGGAACTTGCTTTGAGTGAAAGTGATATACTTCCAGTCAGAAGCTTTAAAAGTCCGTTCATGCTTTGTCATGCTCTCTTTTTCCCTCAGTCACAACAACCAGTAATGTTCCACATAAAGGACGCTCTCTCAGCCTCCTCCAGAAGCCCCATGCGTTCCACAGTGAACATGGAGAAAGAAATCAGTCCCTGCTGTTACTACAGCAAACCCCTGACTATACTGAGTGATAGAACCATAAACCTCCTCCTCCTTAAAGGTTCCAAGCCAACATTCCTTCCACCTCATCAACATTTAGCTCCTCACTCTTCTCAGCCTACTGGGGCTGAGTTCTAGCCTCAAGTTCTAGAATCTGAACTGACCAGAACCACAGATGAAAAAAGCACCACACAGAGAAACCCAGTTTGAAGACGAAAAACAACAATTTGCAAGAAGACAGAGTTCACAGCTTCAGGATATACTTTGCAGGTATGTCACTGTTACCCAACAAATAAGACCACAAAATTGATTTCACAGACCGCCATGCTCTGACAACTAGAGGCTTTCTTTTGAGGGGAGGGAAGATGGGTTCATGTCCAGTGGGTATCAAATGGGAGATTTTTAAATATGCAGGAAGCCTCCCCATCAAATTAGAACTTTAAATATGACTCTCTTCCCCTATTTATCAAAAAGGCTACTTACTTTCCCCTAGACCAGAGATTCTGAACCCTGACTAGGTTCACCAATGGAGTTTTTATAAGACTATCAAAGTCTAGGGGCACCTAGTGGCTCAATCGTTAAGCATCTGCCTTCAGCTCAGGTTGTGATCCCAGGATCCTGGGATTAAACCCCACATCAGGCTCCTGGGGCTCCCTGCTCCGTGGGAAGCCTGCTTCTCCCTCTCTCACTCCCCCTGCCTGTGTTCCCTCTCTTGCTGTGTTTCTCTCTGTCAAATAAATAAATAAAATCTTAAAAAAAAAAAAGACTATCAAAGTCTAATATGGGCCCCCTGGGAGACAGATTAAATAAATCATAATCTCTATTTTTTAATTTAAGTATAGGTGACAGATAGAAAGTCCCTTGAGAGCAGAAGCGAAGACTGTCTTCATCACAACTGAATCTCTAGCACCTAGTATTATGCCTAACATATTGCCGATTCTCAGGGAAAAAAAGAAAAAGAAGAAGAAAAAATCTGTTAAATAAATAAAAGACCACTGACTGAGTACATGAATCCTGACTAGGCCATTCTATCCCATTGCTGGTTTTCCCGTATGTTATACACACCATCTCAACTCCTAAAATTCTGAGTTTTTCTCCAGAACTGTGCTGTCCAATCCAGTAGCCACTAACCATATGTGATACTCAAATTTAAAATGCTTGAAATTAAATAAGATGTAAAATTCAGTTTCCCAGTTACAGTAGTCACAACTCAAGTGTTCAGTAGCCACATCTGGCCTGTAGCTACTGTCCTGGGCAGTGCAGGTGTAGGACATTTCCATCACCACAGAAAGTTCTATTGGACAATGCTATTCTGGAATAACCAATTCCATTTTTAAGAGCTGCAAGTGACCTTGGTAATTTAATCCAGCCATCTCCCTTTACAGATAGTAATAAAAGCTAATGGTAATGAACATAAGGATATAAACATGAATCCAAAAACCAACTGCATGAGAGCAAGAAGGGAAAACTCAGAGGTTAGCAGTAGTAAGTGAGAACAACAAACAAACAAACCTCCCTGGGGTCTTGGTCCATAGTAAGTTTATCATAAATTAGTTCTGTGACAGGGCCACATGCAAATATATGAATAGGAACATGTGTACTTGATTAAGAAAGGAATGCTCTGCTATGTCCTGGCCTGATCACATTGGAAGCACCGTGTTCAGTTTAAGACATCAAACATCAGTAGGGACATAGACAAGTAGCCAGGTATTCAAAGAAGAAAAAACAATGGGGGAATTCAAATTGCTATCCCACCAGGAACTGTCTAGGTAATCAGAGATGTTTAGCCTAAAGAAAGTTAGGATGGAAGACTTTAAAAGCTGCCTGCAAATCCCTGAGAGTCTACCTCATGGGAAAGGGATATAGACTTTGTGGTCACAGGTGCCTCTACCTGAACAAATCTTTCTTGAGTGCCAATCATAAGTGCCAGGCATTGGCATCGTGCTGGGTACTGATTTAGAAGAGAAAACAAAATGAGTGGAGACGTGCAGTGATCTATGACAGACTAGGAAACAAAGGTAAAGGAAACAAAAAGAAATATATCATTTCAGTTTACGGTAGGAACTCTGAAGGACTAAACCCCAGGAAGTGGTGACTGATAGCAGAACAGGGGACCCTCACAGGCAAGATGGTAGGAGTAGGCCTCGTGAAGGAAGTGACACTGAAGATTAGGATCCAGGCACAGAAAGTGCAGGGAAGACCTTTTGCAAGGAGAGATGAAGGTATGGGTCAGGGAAACTCTTGGTGTGTTCATGGAACCAAAGGTGGCCAATGTGACTGGAGGGAGGGAGCAATAGAAGGGCATTGCATTAAGTCAAAATGTGTCTTCCTTTAAATAATTTCTGACAGAGTAATCCAAAAATAATATGAGCTGCCTGATGATATAGTGTTACTTCCATCATTGGAGGTAACCAACCACAGGACTAGACTCATGGCTTGTTGGACAATTAAGAATTCCCTTAAAGAATCCTCTCCATGGAAAGGTACATATATTAAGAATTTAAGAACCATGGGCAGGGAAGCATGCACAAAAATGCACACTAAAATATTGTTTGTCAGAAATCGGAACCAAAAGTTCCATCAAAAGGCAAAGGGACAAATGCACTGTGGTGTTCTGCAGCACTTCAAACTAATAACTAGATCTGCACGTCCTCAAAAGGATAATGGTGAGTGAAATAAGTTTCAGAAAGATCCATACTGTGTGATGCCATTATATAAGCATTCAACATTCCCTGAACGTTTACTATATGCATGATTATGTTCTAACACATTATATGAATCAACTCACTTAATCCAGAGGACAATCCTATGAGATAGATGCTTTATTACCCCCATATCATACATTGGAAAAAAATGAGCCAAATAGAAGTTAAAGAACTTGTCCAACATTACACAGCTAGCAAGAGTCAGAGCTGGGATTTCAATCTAAGCAGTCTGGTTCCCTAGGCTGTACATGTAGCCACTATACTTATGCACTCCCTATTATATTTCTTGTATATGGACACATATAAAAGCAGTAATACATACACATACACACACACACACACACACACACACACACACACACACACTCAATGTACTCGGTACTCATCCATCATGTTAGCAATGGCCTCTAGGGAGGCTGAGGAAAGAAAGGAACTGGGAGGGTAACATGGAGACTTCAACCTATTTTGTAATTGTTTCTAAGGCACTAAGCAAATATGACAAAATGTTAACATTTGCTGTTCTGGGGGATAGTGACAGCATTGTTGCTTCTATTATCCTTTGGGCTTGTATGTACTTTTCTTTTGTTTTGCAGAATAACTCCTTGTCAACTTAAAAAAAAAAATTTATAGGACCTAGGGGTGCCTGGGCAGCTCAGGTGGTTAAGTGATAGCCTTCAGCTCAGGTCATGATCCCAGAGTCCCAAGATCAAGCCCCGCATCGGGGTCCCTGCTCAGCAGGAAGCCTGCTTCTCCCTCTCTCACTCCCCCTGCTTGTGTTCCCTCTCTAGCTGTGTTTCTCTCGCTCTGTCAACTAAATAAATAAAATATTTTTTAAAAATTATAGGACCTAAAAGACCTAAGGCCCAGATAAGTAAAATGCCCAGTAGTCAAGTGAAAGCCATTCTAAAACCTGTTTCTCCAGGCACATGGTCCCATGCCTACTCCGCAACCCTGAGCTGCCAGGCAGTTTGCGTGCCTTATTTTTTTTTACCAGAATGTAAGCACGAGGACTGAGCCAGCATCACTTCTCAGTACGTCTTGGCTCCACTTCATGCACTGACTGCATCCATGAAAAGTTGTATTTAAATAAAATATTTGCATATCAAATCTTATTTTTCCACTGATTCACTTTCCAATTTTGGAGTTGTGTTCCCACAGAAAAGAATTTAGTCCCAATATGTTAAAATAAATCCCAATTAAGAATCACAGCATTCATCAAAGAGTACTGCAGTCGATGCCCATCTCGTTCTCCCACAATGCTCTACCAAGAAAACCCTGGTCCAAAGGCCACAAAGACTACATTTTAAATGGATACATGGTCAAGTGTAGCCCCATGATTCATTCTGATTTTCCCGCATATTCTCTTTGGGCTGCCAAGCAGGCCAGGTATTCATCTGCAGGTATTCAGCACATCCCTCCAAGGGAAAGATTCATAAAATTCTATGAAATGGAATTCACCAACGGGTGGTTGATTTAAAATACTGCCAAAAAAATATTCTGGCAGATGTCCTTCGGTTTCTCCTAAGAGAAGCTGTATCTTTATCATATTGCATTTATTAATTCATTCCTGCTCTCCTGCATTAGGGAAACACAGGCAGGAAGTGGAGTGGGGGGCTAAGACACAGAGTGCAGGTAAAGACCCCAGAGTTCAGATCCTATGTCTGTCCCTCCTGCTAATGTGAGTTCCTGAAACTCTCCAGATCTTGTTCCTTCATCTGTAGGATACTATATGAAAATTGTACAAAGGGTGTTCATAGCAAGATGAAAGACAAATAAACTTTGAGATAACCATTCTTAAAAAACAAAAAAATTCCAGTTCAGACAACAGTTATCCATCCTCATTAGGAATTAAGTACAGTAGGTAATTGCAAATACTCTTAGGAAGAAAACAAAACAAATATTTTCCTGAGTTTAAGTGCATAATTGAGGGCACCTGGGTGGCTCTGTCAGTTAACTGTCTGCCTTTGGCTCAGGTCATGATCTCAGGGTCCTGGGATCGAGCCCCAAGTTAACCCAAGTAGGACTTTCTGCTCAGTAGGGAGTCTGGTTGTCCCTATCCCTCTCCCTCTGTCCCTCCCCTTGGCTCATGCTTTCTTTCTTTCAAATAAATAAATAAAATATTTTTTAAATAAATGTGCAAATTGTTTAAAGTTATCTGAACTTAAAAAAAATAAAGTTATCCGAACTTACTTTATACTTATTTACTTGCTTATTATTTGTTTACCCTTAAGTGCCAGATGTTGTCTGATTTGCTTAATGCTGTAATCTTTGTACTGGAAAGTGCCTGGCACATAGCACTAGGTACCTGTTACATAGTTAATTAAAAAATGTGTACTTGCTGAAATCTTAAGTAATAATACTGATTAACATTTAATTTTTTTATTGTTTACAATGAATCGATATTTATCTAAATTAACCCTTAAGAATATCTTGTATCACAGACATTACCATTATTACACAATGTCCTGAGAAGAAACACAGTCCAAGAGGTAAACTAATTAGCCCAAGGTGAATATGTTAGTACAGAATTGGTACATATGCCTAGAAGTTTCTAAAATAGGGGGCAGAAGACTCAACCCAAGCAACACTGACTGAAAAACAAAACAGCAGGCCCTTTCCCCAGAAGGCAAACCAGAAGAACAAGAGGACAACCACCAAAGGGTCTCCATAAAACTATAAAACTCCAACATCAGGGAAAAAAACAATATATTAAGCTCCCAGTACCACCCTAAAATCTGTATATTTTATAGATACAGCTTTTCATTTTATTTTTTAACTTCTTTTCATGTTTAAAGTTTTCATTTTAAATTTTAAATTCATTCTCACAATTCTTGTTCTTTTATTTAACCCACTTATTACAATATGATATATAACATTCCATAATAACTTTTTACCTTGAACTTTTTTCATAAACACACCTGTTTGTTTCTTTCTCTCCTTTCTTTTCCTCTTAAATATACATATAGATATAAGCTTCAAGGTAATCCTTCATTCCTATTTGATACTACCCCTATATATAGACCAGTTTTAATTTATCTATACCTCTAGAAAGTTGAGTCCTCCAAAAATAATAACAAGATACACCAAGGAGGAACTGAAATACTTTCCGTGCCACAATGAGGGTCTGTACTCACCTTCCCAACCTATTCTTCTGTCAGTATTTCTGTATATTTGTTTTAGCCTTTGTAATATATAAGTATTGTTCTTGGGGGTCGTTTGGGCTGGGTTTTGCTTTTTGCTTTTTACCCCTTTCTTTTACTTTCAACAGTCTTTTTGTTTATTCTTTTTTGTTTTTGTGCCATATAAATCCTACCATTGGGGCCCATTTTGCCCAGGTTTTTTCTTGCTTCTTTTCTGTTTTTCTCTCTGTTTCTTTCTTATTCCTTTTCAGTGGTGACTTCTGATTGCTCCGAAACCTTCCAACAAGCAACTCGCCTGGATGATGGTTGATGTATTCAGCTATACATCCCCTCAACCATCCCTCACCAAAATGACTTAGAGGAGGAATACCCAATAGAAGAAAAACTCAGATACCGCAACTCCTGTCACAGAACTACTGGATATGACACAAAAAATGTGACAGAAATGGAATTCAGGCTAGCAATTATCCAAGCAATGGCTAAGTTGGTAAAGAACATTAGTGGCAAGATAGAAGCTTTAATGGCGGAAGTGAAAGCTGAACTGGCAGAGATTTAAAATGTTATCAATGAGATCCAATCTAATCTAAATACCCTAACAGCTAGGGTAAGTGAAGCAGAAGATCGCATTAGTGATCTAGAAGACAGACTGATTGAGAAGGAGGAGTAGAAGTCTTGGAACAAACAGTAAAATCCCATGAAAATAGAATTAGGGAAATAAATGATGCCATGAAACGTTCCAATATCAGAATTACTGGAATCCCTGAGGGAGTTGAGAGAGAGAGAAGGCTAGAAGATATAGTTGAACAAATCCTGGATGAAAATTTCCCTAATCTGGGGAACAAAACAAGTGTTCATGTCCTAGAGGCAAAGAGGACACCTCCCAAGATCAACGAGGCTAGAAACACCTCCAGACACATAATTGTGAAATTCATGAATCATAAATTCAAAGAATATGTCTCAAGGGCAGCTAGGGAGAAGAGATCCCTTACATACAGAGGAAGGACCATCAGAATAACATCAGACCTGTCCACAGAAACCTGGTAAGCCAGAAAGGTCTGGCAAGATATATTCAAGAAATTAAATGAAAAAAGCCGCCAAGGATAATGTATCCAGCAAGGCTGACTTTCAAAATGGAAGGAGAGATAAAGAGCTTCCAAGATCAGCAAGGTCTAAAAGATTATGTAACCACCAAGGCAGCACTACAAGAAATATTAAGGGAGGGGCGCCTGGGTGGCTCAGTTGGTTAAGAGACTGCCTTCGGCTCAGGTCATGATCCTGGAGACCCAGGATCGAGTCCCACATCGGGCTCCCTGCTCGGCGGGAAGCCTGCTTCTCCCTCTCTCACTCCCCCTGCTTGTGTTCCTTCTCTGGCTGTGTTTTCTCTGTCAAATAAATAAAATCTTAAAAAAAAAAAAAGAAAAAAGAAACATTAAGGGAGGGTTCTATAAAAGAGGAACAAACCCAAGAGTGACAAAGAACAGAAATTTACATAGGTAATAGAAACAAGGGCTTCACAGGCAATATGAGGTCAATAAAAATGTACCTATCAGTAATCACTCTCAACATGAATGGTCTAAATACTCCAATAAAACAGCACAGGGTTGCAGACTAGATAAAACAACAGGGCCCGTCCATACACTGTCTACAAGAGACACATTTTGAATCTAAAGACACTGAAAGTGAGGGGATGGAGGGCCATCTTTCATGCCAATGGACCTCAAAAGAAAGCTGGAGTAGCGATTTTCGTATCAGACAAATTAGATTTTAATCTAAAGACTGTAGTCAGAGATACAGAAGGTCACTACATCATTCTTAAAGGGTCAATACATAAAAATGTATGCCCCCAACATGGGAGCAGCCAACTACATAAGCCAATTATTAAGCAAAATAAAGAGTCATATTAATACGAATACATTAATTGTAGGAGATCTTAATGCATAACTCTCAGCAATCATAACAGATTGATCATCCAAAACATAATGAATGTTATGATCATCCAAATGAATGACAGATCATCCAAACATAAAATCAACAAAGAAACAAGAGCTTTGAATGACACATTGGACCAGATGGATCTCATAGATATATTCAGATCATTCCACCCTAAAACAGCAGAATACTCATTCTTCTCAAGTGCACATGGAACTTTTTCCAGAACAGACCACATACTAGGTCACAAATCAGGGCTCAAACGATACCAAAAGACTGAGATTATTCCCTGCATATTCTCTAATCACAATGCTTTGAAACTGGAACTCAACCATAAGAAAAAGTTCAGAAGGAATTCAACACACTTGGAAGCTAAAGACTATCCTATTCAAGAATGTTTGGATCAACCAGGAAATCAAAGAAGAACATAAACATTTCATGGAACCAACAAGAATGAAGATACATTGATCCAAAACCTATGGGATATGGCAAAGGTGGTCCTAAGGGGGAAATACATAGCCATCCAAGCCTCACTCAAAAAATTGAAATATCCTGAATACACCAACTCTCTTTATACCTTAAAGAACTGGAAAATCAACAACAAATTAAGCCAACCCACACACAAGACAGGAAATAATTAAGATTAGAGCAGAGATCAACGAATTAGAAACTAGAGATACAGTAGAAACTAGAGATACATCAATGAAACTAGAAGCTGGTTCTTTGAATTAATAAGATTGATAAACCATTGGCCAAACTAATCTGAAAGAAAAGGGAGAGGACCCAAATTAATAAAATTACAAATGAAAGGGGAGAGATCATGACTAACATCAAGGAAATAGAAACAATCATCAGAAATTACTATCAACAGTTATATGCCAGTAAGTTAAACAACCTAGAAGATATGGGTGCATACCTGGAAACCTATAAACTTCCAAGACTGAAACAGGAAGACATTGACAATCTGAATAGACCAATATCTAGTAACAAAATTGAAGCAATGATCAAAAACCTCCCCCCAAAAAAAGAGCCCAGGACCAGACAGATTCCCTGGGGAATTCTGCCAACTATTCAAAAAAGAAATAACACCTATTCTCCTGAAGCTGTTTCAAAAAAGAGAAACAGAAGGAAAACTTCTAGACTCTTTCTCTGAAGTCAGCATTACTTTGATCCCCAAACCAGACAAAGACCCCATCAGAGGGAGAATTTCAGACAAATACCCGTGGTGGATTGATGCCAGATTCTCAAAAAGATCCTAGCTAATAGGATCCAACAGTACATTAAAAAGATTATCCACCATGACCAGGTGGGATCTATCCCTGAGATGCAAGGATGGTTCAACATCTGCAAATCAATCAACATGACAGAACAAATCAATAAGAGAAGAGAGAATAACCACATGGTACACTCAATTGATGCAGAAAAGACATTTAACAAAATATAGCATCCATTCCTCATTAAAACTCTTCAAAGTATAGGGATAGAGGGAACATTCCTCAACCTCATAAAATCTATCTATGAAAAACCCACAGCGAATATCATTCTCAATGGGGAAAAACTGACAGCCTTCCCATTGAGATCAGAACAAGACAAGGATGCCCACTCTCTCCACTATTGTTCAATATAGTGTTAGAAGTCCTAGCAATAGCAATCAGACAACAAAAAGAAACAAAAGGTATTCAAATTGACAAAGAAGTCAAACTCTCTCTTTGCAGATAACATGATACTTTATATGGAAAACGCAAAAGATGGTATCCCCAAACTACTAGAACTCATACAAGAATTCAGTAATGTGGCAGGATACAAAATCAATGCACAGAAATCAGTGGCATTCTTATACAGTAACAATGAAAATATAGAAAGGGAAATCAGAGAATCAATTCCATTTACTATAGCACCAAAAACCATAAGATACCTAGAAATAAACCTAACCAAAGAAGTTAAGGATCTGTACTCAAGGAACTACAGAACACTCATGAAAGAAATTGAAGAAGACACAAAAAGATGGAAGACCATTCCATGCTCATGGATCCGAAGAATAAACATTGTCAAAATGTCTATACTGCCCATAGTGATCTATACTTTCAATGCCATCCTAATCAAAATTCCACCAACATTTTTCAAAGTGCTCGAACAATCTTAAAATTTATATGCAGCCAGAAAAGTCCCCAAATTGCTAAGGGAATGTTGAAAAAGAAAAACAAAGCTGGAGGCATCATGTTACCTGATTTCAAGCTTTATCACAAAGCTGTGATCACCAAGATAACACGATACTGGCACAAAACCAGACACATAAACCAATGGAACCGAGTAGAGAGTCCAGATATGGACCCACAACTCTATGGCCGAATATTCTTCGACAAAGCAGGAAAAAATATCCAGTGGAGGGCGCCTGGGTGGCTTGGTGGGTTAAAGCCTCTGCCTTCGGCTCAGGTCATGATCTCAGGGTCCTGGGATCAAGGCCCGCATTGGGCTCTCTGCTCAGCAAGGAGCCGGCTTCTTCCTCTCTCTCTGACCACCTCTCTGCCTACTTGTGATCTCTCTGTCAAATAAATAAATAAAATCTTTTAAAAAAATAAAATAAAATAAACGGTGCTGGGAAAATTGGACGGCTACGTATAGAAGAATGAAACTCAACCAATCTCTTATACCTCACACAAAGATAAACTCGAAATGGATCAAAGACCTCAACATGAGACAGGAATCTATCAAAATCCTGGAGGAGAACATAGGCAGTAACTCTTTAACATCGGCCACAGCAAATTCTTTCAAGATACGTCTCCAAAGACAAAGGAGACAAAAGCGAAAATGAACTTTTGGAACTTGATCAAAATAAAAAGCTTCTGCATAGCAAAGGAAGATACGTCTCCAAAGACAAAGGAGACAAAAGCGAAAATGAACTTTTGGAACTTGATCAAAATAAAAAGCTTCTGCATAGCAAAGGAAACAGTCAACAAAACAAAGAGGCAACCCACGGAATGGGAGAGGATATTTGCAAATGACAACACAGACAAAGGACTATAAAGAACTCCTCAAACTCAACAACTAAAATAAATCACATCAAAAAATGGGCAGGAGACATGAAGAGGCACTTCTCCATAGAAGACATACAAATGGCTAATAGACACATGAAAAAATATCATCATCACTAGCTATCAGGGAAATTCAAATCAAATCCACATTGAGATACCACCTTATACCAGTCAGAATGGCCAAAATTAACGAGACAGGAAACAACAAGTGATGGAGAGGCTGTGGGGAAAGGAGAGCACTCTTACATTGTTGATGGGAATGCAAGTTGGCACAGCCACTTTGGAAAACACTGTGGAGATTCCTTAAAAAATTAAAAATAGAGCTACCCTACGACCCTGCAATTGCAATACTGGGTATTTACCCCAAAGATACAGATGTAGTGAAAAGAAGGGCCACATGTACCCCAGTGTTCATCGTAGCAATGGCCACAACCACCAAACTGTGGAAGAGCCAAGGTGCCCTTCAACAGACAAATGGATAAAAAGATATGGTCCATATATCCAATGGAATATCACACCTCCATCAGAAAGGATGAATACCCAACTTTTGTAGCAACATGGACCTGACTGGAGAAGATTATGCTGAGTGAAATGTGTCAAGCAGAGAAAGTCAAGTATCATATGGTTTCACTTACTTGTGGAGCATAAGGAGTAATATGGAGGACAGCAGGAGAAGGAAAGGAAATAGGAAGTAGGGTAAATCAGGGAGGAAGACGAAACATGAGACTTTGGACTCAACAAACTAAGGGTCTTGGAGGGGAGGGGGTAAGGGGATGGGTGAGCCTGGTGGTGGGTATTGAGGGCACATATTGCATGGAGCACTAGGTGTGGGGCATAAACACTGAATCTTGGAACACTGAAAAAATAAAATAATGTAATTTTAAAAAGCCAACTAATAGTCTTAGAGTAAATATAAGGTATATTAAAATTCCTCGATGAAAAAAAAATAATTATTATCTTTTTACATTCTCTGCTGTCTCTCTCCATCTCTGATCTCCTTAATGTACTATTAGATGGGAGAAGGAGCATGACTTAAGAAAACAGATTTTAGTGCAGGTGTTAGAAGTGTGCAATTTGGGAAATTATTTATTTTCTCTATGATGTACATTTAGCCACAGGGCCACTGAATGATTTTCCAGACTATGCCAGCACAGGTGTAAATCTGACCAGAGAGGAACTTGAAAACCCTCTCCACTCCCACGGCTTGCTTCAGTTTTATTTTGGCAAGAGCAAAAATACCTATATTGGGGAGATTCTGGTATGTGAATTGAATCACTCCACTAATTGATTAAATGCAAAGTTATACTAAATCACTCCACTCAAAGTGAGGTTGACTCGTAAATGCTCCCAGAGGTAATTAGTGACGAGGCGCATCCAATCAACAGAAAAAACAATTCAGACTTGGGCAATAGTGGGTGGCAGGAAATGTGGAAGATCAGCATTAAACAAACCCTTTGGGTAACTCCATCTTATTCAGATTTTCTAAGCATTAAGAGCTATAATCCAGGCTTCAAGCACTGTTTTGTGAAAATGATTCCACAAGAGCGGTGTTCCTATGACATAGAAACTATGTATTTAATTCCTGTCCATTTTGCAAGGTTTCTTCCCCGTGCCGCCTCCTCCAAGGAGCTTCCCCACGTTTTCCAGTGAGACGTTTCTCTTCAACATACTTGGGACTTTATCTGTAATCCACAACAAAGACAGCTCTCTTCTGTACATTAGAGTGTCCAAAGGCATTCCATATTTGCCCTTCTAGATTATAGCCTCACTGGGGTCAAGACCTTTGCCTTATTCGTCTGTGTCTCCCACAACATCTAGCATAAATCTTAGAATGCAGTAAAAGCCTCAATCTTCCTGAAGTATCCCACGTTAGCCTTTGTTCTATCTTGTCACATAAAACATACTACTTGAAAGATACTACCTATTTTTTTTTTCTTTAGAAACTCTTCTGGGGCACCTGGGTGACCCAGTTGTTAAGCGTCTGCTTTCGGCTCAGGTCATGATCCCAGAGTCCAGGGATCGAGACCCGCATCAGCCTCACTGCTCGGTGGGAAGACTGCTTCATCTCTCTCACTCTCCCTGCTCATGGCTCCTCTCTCATTGTGTTTCTGTCATAAATAAATAAAATCTTTTTTTAAAAAAGGAAGAAAGAAAAGAAACTCTTCTAAAATAGACCTTCAGAAAGGTAGCCTTTTCCTGGCAGAAGAAAAAAAAAGCAACACATTAGAGAATCTGCATTCATGCATATTCTAATTCACTTTTATAAATGAGATACCAATGGACAACACATTCTCCCAACTACTTAATAGCAAGGCACTGTCAGTCAGAGAGAAGCATAGTTCCAAACCCTCAGATCTTCTCTGAGTCCCATTCAAGGCAAGGCAGAGATTTTCCAAAACGTTTGACATTCTTAAGTTGCTATTTTGGATGTTTTTCAGCTTAGAGAAGACCTATGCCAGTCTCACACATAGGCACTCATTCTCTCCACCCCCATCCCCAATCCTCAGTAAAATAGAATTTGTTTCAAGAAGGGACTAAAAATCTTACTTATTCAATTCTCTGCACTATACAAAGATGGCAATGACAAAGACAGACTTAAAAGGCTGGCCAGCCCCCAAATAAATCCTATCAGGCTGTGGAGTTGGTATTTTAGGAGTGTTGCCAGTTAAGTAAGCTTTCTACTTAAATTCATCAATATAATATTGATAGGTTGGCATTGAAATGAAGGTTTCCATCCCTTAATATATATCAACTCAGAGCCGGACTTAGGATAGTGAAATATGAGAAGGAATAAAAATAAATAAAGGAAAGAATAATGAACTTGTGTTTTACATTTTATACCTTTCAGAATCCCTTCTCATACACTGCATTTAGTCCTTACACCCAGTCTGTGTATTCTTCTTCCCATTTCCAGATAAGAAATCTGACGCTGGAAAACATTGACATATCCACTGGTACCCTAGGTACTCCCTCAAGGTACTTTCATTTACTCATTGATAAAACAGGGCAATAAAAGTACTTACTTTATGTGGTCTGTACTGAGGATGATATAAATTATTACATATGAAGTCCTGATCTCTAATCTTCTGCCCCCACCCCAATCCTCTGCTTTTCCCGCTATCCCAATCTACCACTGCAGGTTAAAATCTGACACTAATAATACACAAGACAGATGATATGCATAGGAGAAGAAGGGCAAAGTTGTACCCTATTACTTAAAAATGTATGAACTCACATCTAATGAGAGCTCACCATGCACCAAATACAGGTATAGCACTTTATGCGTATTAATTTATTTCATCCTCGCTACAACCATATATAGCAGATACTATTATTACCCCACTTTATCAATCAGTAAATGGAAATACTCTGAGGCAGTGAGCTTAAGTAGCTTGCTAGTTGCTATCATGTATTATTATTGAAAGACAGGATTTGGTAGCAAGCCCATATTAAATGTGGCATAGTAAAAGAGTAAAATCCCAGAGCCTCTCTAGACCCGCACAGTCCCCAACAGAGTAACCCCTGGCCACATCCTGCAACTGAGAACTTGAAATATGGCTAGCACGGGCAAGGAAATAAATTTTGAATTTGAATTTGAATTAACCTGAATTTAAATTTAAAACGAATATTGAATGAAACAACAGTTTCAAAACACTGGATATCAGCTACTGAAGGGCAGGAAACCTCAAAAAATGAAAACAACAGAGATAAGTCCTACAATTACCCAAGCTTATTGCTCCAGGAGAGGTCCCTGGCTCGGTCAGAGCCCAGCAACTTCCCTGAATTGAGGTGGGGAGACAGAGAGTCAGGAGAGACCAACACACTTAGATTTCACAGAATGGTATACATGAGTGGAGACAACAGCAGAGAGAAACAAATATGGATCTCTCTCAAGATCAGCACTCAGTAGACTACATGCATAGGAGAAAAGTACCCAAAAACACAGAACCAACACTCAAAATACACACAGGATGGAGAATACCACCTATTTCTACCACGTAAGCTGAAAACTCTCACAATTCATAGGGAATTGGGTAGAGCACACGGAAGGTCTTACCTCAGAGATGGTAAGTAATTTAGCTCTACTCTAGCTATTAGCATTAGCACTGCTTTGGGCTATCCAAAAACCTTATATGTAGGATCCAAAAAGATCAAACTCTTTCCCCATAACTTAACTGTGTCCTAGAAAAATACCATGAATATTTATAAGAATACAAAAATATCACTAAACAAGGTAAAATCACCATGCCTGGCATTCAACCAAAAATTAGCAGGCATGCAAGGAAGTAATAATGAGAAAAATTAATCAATCAAAATTAACCCAGCACTGATACAATAGAATTAGTAGTCAAGGTCATTAAAACAGTTATTATCACTCTGTCCCATCTATTCAAAAAGTTAAATGGAAACACAAAATATTTCTTCAAGAGTCAAAACTAAATTTACAGAGATGAAATCATAATATATGAGATTTTAAAAAGGAACACTAAATGATACTAATAGCAGACACTACAGAAAACTTCAGTGACCTTGAAAGTATAGCATTAGAAATTATCCAAAAAAAGAAAAAAAAATGAACTATAATCTTTGAAATGAACAGAATATCAGTAAACTATGGAACAACTTTAAGCAGCTTAACAAACATGTAATTGGAGTCCCTAAATAAGAGAGATGGGTACAGAAAAAAATATTTAAAGATATAATGGCAAATTATTTTCCAAATTTGATGAAGTGCAAGAGGTCTCACACAGGGACAGCTGTATGGCTCAGTCAGTTAAGCATCTGCCTTTGACTCAGATCATGATCCCAGGGTCCTGGGATCGAGTTCCACATCAGGCTCCTTGCTCATCAGGAAGTCTGTTTCCCCTCTGCCTCTGCCTGCTCTGCCTGCCACTCCCCCTCCTTGTGCTCTCTCTCTCTCTCTCTGACAAACAAATTAAAAAAAGGAGAGAGAGAGAGAGATCTCACACAGAAAAAAAAATAAAGACCACCACACCAAGGTACATCATAATCAAATCACTCAAAATCAGTGACAAAGGGTAAGTCTTAAAATCAGAAGAAAGAAAATTACACCTACAGAAGAACAAAGATAAGGTGACACAGATTTCTTGCTGGAAACAATGTATGTGAGAAGACAATGAATCAACATTTTTAAAGTACTAAAAGAAAAACTGTCAACCCAGTATTTTATACCTAGCAAAAATATCTTTCAAGAAATAAAAACAAAATACTGTTTCAGATATACAAAATCCCAAAAAATTCATCACCAGCAGACTTGCACTACTAGGAATACTGAAGACAGGATGAGAATGATGTTAAATGGAAATAAGAATCCACACAAGGGACCAAAAACAAATAACATGGTAACTACATGGATAATTATGCAACTGATATTCTTATTATCTAAATCTCTTTTGAACAGGCACCTGGGTGGCTCAGTGGGTTAAATCCTCTGCCTTCAGCTCAAGTATGATCTCAGGGTCCTAGGATCCAGGCCCACATCGGGCTCTCTGCTCAGTGGGGAGCCCACTTCCCCTTCTCTCTCTGCCTGCCTCTCTGCCCACCTGTGATCTCTCACTCTCTGTCAAGTAAATAAGTAAATCTCTAAAAAAAAGATAACTGACTGATTAAATAAAAATAATACTGTGGGATGGGAAGTAAAATGTGTGATGACAGATCAATGACCAGGAGAATATAAATTAACTACTGAAATGTTCTTATAATATACATGAAGTTGTATAGTCCTACTTGAAGGTAGATTGTAATAATTTAATGATATAAACTATAGACTATAAAGATATAGACTATAAAGCCTAAAGCAACCACTAAAATAATGAAACAGAGTTATTGCTAATAAACCAGCACAGGAAATTAAATGAAATGATTTTTAAAAATTTTTTATTAATCTAAAAGAAGCCAAAAAGTGGAAAAATGGAATAAAGAATACATGGGGCAAGCAGAAAACAAACAGCAAAAAGATATGTTTAAATATAAACAGGTCAATAATGACATTAAATAGAAATGGTCTAAATACCTGTAAAGACTCCAGAAGGAACAGAGCTCTGCCAAAACTTTGATTTTAGCCCCCAAAAGTCATTTTGGACTTCTGACATCCAGAACTATAAGATAATAATTTTTTTTGTTTCAAGCCACTATATTTGTAGTAATCTGTTACAGCAAAAACTGGAAACTAATACAGATTTTGGCACCTAGAAGTAGGATGCTACTGTAACAAAGAACTAATATATAAAAGTGGCTCTGGCATTGAACAATGACCAGAGGCTGAAAAAATTCTGAAGAGCATGTCAGAAAGCCCAGTCTGCCACTAACAGTTAGTGGAAATATGGATGTTAAAGACTCTGATAGTGAGAACTCAAGATGAAGTAAGCAGTATGGTAGAGAAAACCTATATCATCTTAAGGAATACTTAAGTCATTGTGAACAGACCATTAGTAGAAACATAGACATTAAAAATGCTGCTGGTAAGAGCTAGAAAGGAATGGAAACTGGAAGACACAGGATCCTTGTTACATAGTAACAGAAAGCTTAGCTGAACTGTTTCTTGGAATAACAGAGAAAGAAAAACTTGTAAAAGATGAACTTGGACACTTAGCTGAGGAGATTTTCAAGCAAAGTGTTGAAGGTGCAGTCTAGTGTCTCTTTGTTGCTTAGAGTAAAAGATGAGAGGAAATACAGAGATGGAATGAGAGCTGATGAGCAGGAAGAAACTAGGGCCTGAGAAACAGGAGAAGTCTCAGCCTATTCAGACTGCAGAAGACAACAAATGAGGAGTCACTGTCAGGAAACTCTGCTCTGGGGTGAAAACCACAAGTGTAGCTGATTAACCTTTTGCTAGTGCTTCTGAAGGACCAAAAGTTCAGAAGAGGGCTCTTTGAAGAAGATCAAGTATGTGACTCTTGGATCCCCTTGGCCATCTCAGGACAGGAACAGAGATGGGGTCATCTAAGAACAGAGACGGGGTCGTCTAAGAAAGATCTGTGGGGATAGGAACAGAGATGGGGTTGTCTAAGAAAGATCTTGTCCAATGAACAGGAGACCCTAAAGTTTCCTGAGAATGTTATACCAGTAGAAATACTGCCAACTTGGACTGAAGGAAATTGAAAGAGGATGAAATGAGAAAAAGGCTGACAGATTTTGAAAATTCTACAGGCAGAAAACAGATTGATAAAACTATTCAACCACAAACACATGCTACTCTGCCAGAAAAAGAATAACTCAAAGGAATGAGTCATAGGCCCAGAAGACAGAGCCACGGACCATATAGGATTATTCCCAAGCCCTGAAACTCAATGGAGTTTGTCCTGCTGGATTCCAAAATTTCTTGAGATTGGTGGCCCCTTTCTTCTTCCCACTTCCATTCTATTAGCAGGTCTATCTGTTACACAGGTATCCTGCACATCTCCCATTTGTTGTATTTGGGAAGCAGATTACCTGTTTGCTACTTTTCACAGATCCATAGATGGAGAGGAGTTTTGCCACCAAATTTCATGATACTCAGAGTCAGAGTCATACTGATTTAGATTACTTAGATAATCAGATTTGGAATTTTTCAGCTGACAAGACTGGATAAGATCTTGAACTTTGAGCTGATGCCACCATGAAACTTTTGGAGAATACTGGGATGAGGTGAATATATCGTGCATGTGAGACAGACATGAATCTTTAGGGGCTAGAAGGTGGATGGTGTGGTAAGCATAATAATGGCTCCCCAAAGATGTCCATGTCCTAACTGCCAGAACAGGTAAAGATGTTACGTTACACGGCAAAAGGGATTTTAGCACATGATAAAATCACAGAACTTGAGGTGGCGAGATTACAGCTGGGTAATCCAGGTAGGCCCAGTAGAATCACATGGGTCCATAAGGGAAAGTCCCCCTCGGCCAACCTCCCATAATGAAGTTACTCTTCCCTCCAAAGAAGCTGAAAATCCCTCCCCACAGCTGGAGCCTGCCAGACATCCCAGAGGTAGTTGCAAAAGCAAAGAACACACAACGTAAGAGAATTCTTGCCTAGGAAGCCCACACTTTTGGAATAAGTAAGTGAATGAATAGTGAGTAAAATAGGCAGTAAGCCTTCCATGGAGCACATGGGAGAGAGGAAATTTTAATTCAATTAAAAATGTGTATTTGTCACCTAGTATATGCCATGCATGGTACTTGGTTCTAGGGATATAGGGAAATACCTACATAGAGGTGACCTCTGCCTTCATGAAGCATGACCTCTCAACAGTAACTGAGCAGACCTTATACAAGGCAAAAAGAAAAGTACTTCCATCTACATCCTCTTAAACATACTCTGCTTAAAACCTTTGCCAATTCATAAAACTTTCACAGTAAAAAACAAACAAACCTTCGCCAATTCCTTAGGAAGAGTAAACAGAAATTAGCATATCTGTAGGTATCATCATATAAGACCCGTAGATTTATTATATACCATTAACAAGGCCTAAGTTATCTCTACAGTAAATACGTAAATCTCAGCTCTTAATATTGGTCCAGGCATTCTAAAATAATCTTTCTGCTGTCTTCACAAAAGGCTGACTTAAAATAACCCCAATAGGGACACCTGGGTGGCCCTGTGATTAAGCCTCTGCCTTCGGCTCAGGTCATGATCCCAGAGTCCCAGGATCGAGCCCCACATCAGGCTGCCTGCTCAGCAGGAAGCCTGCTTCTCCCTCTCTCACTCCCCCTGCTTGTGTTCCTTCTCTGGCTGTGTTTCTCTCTGTCAAATAAATAAAATCTTTAAAAAAAAAGAACCCCACCAGACATTTTCACAGAGGAATACCCAAGCTGCCTGCCTATCATATCTAATGAGGTCACTCCCCTGCACCAACCTTGACAAAGGTCCCCACTGCTCTAAGAGTAGAGTATGAAATGATTAACCTGATGCTACACCGAGGATAAGAATTACAATCGTTCACAAGTATACACTGCCTCTCACCTATGAGGATGGATACCGGCCATAAAGCATCAATGTACCTAAGCCTCTGAATATCAGCTAAATATCAGTTCTGGAACTCTGCCGAGTTAATGTAACCCAGCCCCTGCATGCCTCTCCAACCACTCGCCACCCTTTGGCCACACCAGACACCTTTCCATTGGTTTCTGCCTTCAGACTTTCATACATACTGTCTTTCCGGCCCACACTCCTCTGAATTCCCATCCATGCCTACACAAGGCTGGCTATTCATTTTTCAAGTCTCTGCCGACACATCCATTTTCAAACTAACTTTCACCTGACCACCACTATCCCTCCACCCTGGTTAAATCAGATCCCCCTGCGCTGCTCTTTTGGCAGCTTGTACATCCCCTTCATAGTAAGTACAGCAATTTAATTCAATAATTTCTTCTGCAGTGACTGTTTCTCTCACTCTATTTTGGAGCAGGCTGCACCTGTCTTACTGGTAATCCCACTGTAAACATGTCCTGTGATACACAGCACAAGGTCTATATTAATCGTTAGGACTTACTGGGAACCTACTATAGGAATCAGACATCGTTTTAACCACTTCGTTGGATTAGCTCCTCTACTCCTTATGACAATCCCATGAAATAGGTACTAGCATTTTAGATGAGGACACAGGCACAGTAAGGCTATATGATTGCCCAAAGTTTAAAAGCCAGTAAGTGGTAGGGTGAAGTAGGTCAGACAGTCAGGCTTTGAAGAAGCACACTACACGGGGTGCCTTCAGCTCAGGTCATGATCCCAAGGTCCTGGGATAGGGCCCCACATCGGGCTCTCTGCTTCTCCCTCTCCTCCCTACTCTGCCTTCTCTTGCTATTTCTGTCTCTCTCAAATAAATAAGAAGTCCCTACACTCCCTTGATAACTGAGAACCAAGTACACTAAGAGAATGCAGCCATAAAACATCCTCTGTGCTCATGTATCCATTGAATAGGAGAGAAAATACATGAATAAGAATAGGTGTAGATACAATATAGATACGGGTAAAGATACAGGTAATAGTTAAAGACATATCCTGTAAAAAGAATATGACTGGCCAATGGCTTTGAAGACCTTTGAAATTTCAATCAACTTTAGATCCCCACCAAAATACCCAAGGAAATATGTCACGGCCAAAAACCAAGTATTTCACAACCATGCGTCTATTGCACCCCCTCCCACCCTGAGAACATGTCCTGGTTATGTGAACACTATTGACATGTCTGAGCACACCATATGACAGGAACACACGAGAAAGAGCAGAGATGATCCTGAGACAAGCACACACCACACAGACACTCCCCAGACAGATCCTCTTCCCCAAGTTCTGCCTCCACAGGAAGGAGGCAGTGCCTTTACCTTGAAATAAATATGCCTTGCTGGCGTTGTGCAGTCCGGACACCTGAGTGACTCCGAAGCTTGCGTTCACGAGGTCGAGCTCGGCGATAATATCCATCTGCAGGTCAGGGTCCGTCCCAAAGCCCACCACTGAAAAGGAACAGAAAGGCTGTCTTGGCTTCAAATGCAGACTGCTAGTGGCAAAACAGAACACAAATCACACGGGCCAGGAGGGGCAGGGAATGCAGGGAAGTCAGTGAACTCGTGCACGGAGAGGATCCCTTCTGGAGAGAAAAGGGCAAACAACTCTTTACTCCGTGTCCCCCCGGATATTGGAGTTTCTTTGTCCCTTTCTCTGCCCTCACTCCCCATTCATTAAGGATTGAGGATCTCTATCCAAAACCCTGAGGGCTGAATATATTTCAGATTCAGAACGTATCATATGTTGGAAAGCTAATATGCCCTAAACACTACATTTTGTAACACCCTAAGCAAAGTCTGAATCATTACCCCATAATCAAACACAGTATTTCTGGACCAAGAAGTATGCTTTCCTCTGGCTGGCTAAACAAAGACTATACGTAGCCTCATATCAGGTCAAGTTTTGCTACCAAATGAGTCCAGCTCTGGGTAGCTTTTGCTGTCACGTGAGTTATGGAGAAACTTCGGGCTTCTAAACATTTTCAGATCCGGGGGCTGTGGCTACAGGATCGTGGCCCTGATCTACCAGCTTCCGAAAGTGATGCAATAGCAAAACCTGACACCACTGTCACCCATAAACACCTCCGGGGGGGAAGGGGGTCCCTCTGTGTGAGGCACAGAGGCAGTGATACAGAGGAGGGCAACGCAGAGCCGTCCTGTCCCTGTTGAAGCAGGGTGGCAGAGGGGCTGGCCAAAAAATAGAAACAAGAGACGTCTATTCCCTCCAAGGGGATTCCTCAAGGGAAAGTTAAATTCCCTGACAGCTCTGTTGGAGAACCTTCATGCAGAGGAACATGACCATGAGCCCCCATGGCCAGATCTGAGAAAGGCAAATGCAGAAGGCTGCCTCTCACCCAGGGGGCGCTCTGTGTAATGCCACACTCATTTACAAACTGACTTCCAATTCTATGTCTCAGTAAGGCTAGAGATCACTGGAAGGGACTGTGGGAAAGCATTCATAAAGGCAGCATCTCTCTACACTTAACATCTCAGTGGTGCAGTTCTGATTGCACAGTCAGAAATGTTTAATCAGCAAGAGCTGTCAACTTCTGTCTGCTGGCAATGCAGTTGCCAAGGCAAGATCTGGAAACCCAATTTGTCCCAGAGAGACTGAGTGAATGTTCATCAGGACATCATGAGCTACTGTAGCCCCATCTGTCCTCCCGCCTTCACCCCTTACCCCACAGATCTGGGGAAGGAAATCTACCCTCTCCTTACTCTTTTCCTAGGAGGAGAACAGGAGCTGCTATAGCAATGCCATGGCAGACAAAAGGTTAAAACTGAAGGCATGGTGCATGAACTGCATTCTCAGTTTCTGTCTGGTTTCTCCTCCTTGTCTTCTGAACTAAAGCTTCAATTTCCCCTTTCCAAATGCATCCCGTTATGAGATCAGTTTACTCAAGGACAGCTCTTCCTTCTATTCATTCTGCATTCATTCATTCATGAGGTACCTTTTAAACAGGTATTAGTGAGCGCTTACAATGTAACACGCAGTGCTGGAGATGTCCTTCCGGGGCACACATTCCTGGGCTAAAGGGTGAAGATAAGGCAAAAATAAAAAAAAATAATAAGATGGCAATAAATACCACGAAGAAAATAAACAGAGTCATGGAAGACAAAGCAACTCGGGTGGGGCTTTAGAAAAGGACAGTCAGCAAGGGTTCCTTTGAGCTGAAACCTGAATGCTTGCAGGGGCTGGCAGTGGCAAGATCTGGGGGGACAGATTTCCAGGGATAGAGAAGAGACCACTGCAAACCAGGAACAGATTTGGCATATTTGGGGGAAAGAGAAAGGGCCAGTGTGGCCAGAGCAGAATGGGCAGGGAGAGAGTGGTAGGAAATGAGGCCAAAGAGTAGGGCATGCCTTGTGAGCCACAGTGAGGGTATTATTCTAATTGCAATATACAATCACTGGAGGGCTTAAGGTGTGTGTTGTTGAGGAGGAGGAGGATATAACTAACTCCTACTTTACATCATGATCTCCCATAAGCTCCCATCCTACCTGCTCACCCCTCACACAGACTCCGTTCACAAAGACTGATCAAATGCCTACTCTGTGCAAAGAAGGACTGAGCCAAGGGGTGTCTATCAACCCAAGTCATAGCCCCAGGAGCCTCTGGTGGAGACCGGTGATGTTTTTTTCTCCAAGTGAGCTCAGATATCAGCAGTTCTGTGATCACCTTGAAAAGGCAGGAAAGAAACCAATATTTCAATTTGATCTATAGTGTTGTACACCTATATGGCAGAAATTAAACCAAAAGGGATCTCAGAGGACATCCAAGCTGGTCTTTCTCTGGCTAAGAATTAGGAAAATGATCTGGGGAATGTGCCCTTAGCTGGACATGAGAAGACAGAAGTGTCCCTGGAGCCCCAGTACCACACACAGGGGCTGACAGCTGGTATGCCCTGAATTTAGGAGCTAAATAATTAACTGATGAGTGTGTACAGCATTACTGCTTTGGGTACAATGACCTCTGAGTGATATGCATTTCTAGAGATATTACCAAATGACAGGATGGTATTTGGGCCATCTTTAAACCTGAGGTTGAGGACACTGCTGCTATGAACGTTGGGGTACATGTGCCCCTTCTTTTCACTATATCTGTATCTTCGGGGTAAATAGCTAGTAGTGTAATTGCTGGGTCATGCAGTAGCTCTATTCTTAACATCTTGAGGAATCTCCACACTGTTTTCCAAATTGGCTGCACAAACTTGCATTCCCACCAATAGTGTCAGAGGGTTCCCCTTTCCCCGCATCCTCGCCAACATTTGTTGTGTTCTGACTTGTTAATGTTTCCCATTCTAACTGGTGTAAGGTGGTATCTCACTGCGGTATTGATTTGTATTTCCCTGATGACTAGTGATGTTGAGCATTTTTTCATGAGCATTCTGTTAGCCATTTGTATGTCTTCCTTGGAGAAGTGTCAACCTGTGGAAGGAGCTGAGATGTCCATCAACAGATGGATGGATAGGGGACGCCTGGGTGGCTCAGTCATTAAGCATCCGCCTTCAGCTCAGGTTATGATCCTGGAGTCCTGGAATCAAGCCCCGCATCGGGCTCCCTGCTCTACGGGAGGCCTGCTTCTCCCTCTCTCACTCCCCCTGCTTGTGTTCCCTCTCTAGCTGTGTTTCTCTGTGTCAAATAAACACATAAAACCTTTTTTTAAAAAAAACAGATGGATAAAGAAGATGCAGTACATATACACAATGGAATATTATTCAGCCATCAGAAACGATGAATAACCAGACTTCGCGTCGAAATGGATGGAACTGGACGGGATTATGTTAAATGAAGTAAGTCAAACAGAGAAAGACAATTATCATATGGTTTCACTCATATGTGGAACATAAGCAATAGCACAGAGGACTACAGGGGAAGGAGGGAAATCCGAAGGGGGAGAAATCAGAGAGGGCGACAAACCATGAGAGACCATGTACTTGGGAAATAATCTGAGGGTTTCAGAGGGAGAGGGGTAAGAGGAGTGGATAACAGGGTGATGGGTACTGAGGAGGGCATGTGCTCTGATGAGCATTGGGTGTTACATGTAACTAATGAATCTCTGAACACTACATCAAAAACAGTGATGGACTATACAGTGGCTAACATAATAAAAATAAATTTTAAAAACAACCTGTGGTTAACTGAATTATTTAAATCAAATCCTTACCCCTCCCAGATCCACACCCTTTGCCGTGTGGCTTTGCAGTTCCTTCCACTAGAGTGAAAATAAACCTCTGCATCCTTTGACTTTGAGACTCACTATATAATGTGTTTGGATCACTAGGATGCTTGGAATGTTAGGAAAGATCCCAAAGACAAGCAGAGGCCTGATCGTGCTTGCAGGGCAGGGCTTGTTGTCTTGTACTCCTGCACCATGATGAAAAGAACACACCCCCCACTGTTCCCCTGGTCCAGGGAGATGGAGACACACGGAGCACACACCCCACTTGAGTTCATCTCCATGCCCAGCCAACTGACCTAGATGAGCCAGAAACAGAACAACCTACAGAAACATGAACCAAAATCAATGTTGTTTTAAGCCACTGAGTTCTGGGTGGTTTGGTATATAGGGTGCCGTAATATTGTGGCAGTCGTTGACCAACGCATGGACTAGAGACCCACTATAACTGTCATCCTTTAAATGCCCCCCAGACTAGGAGCCCTGTAACTAGACAAGCTTAAAAGGCACCCAAACAGATTCTGTAGCACTAGCAGAACACCCCATTGGTGCCCCTGGATCCCTATCCCCAAATGAGAACACAGCACACTCCATCCACAAAGTGTTTTGGAAACAACACTAAACCAAGAGTTGGTTTCAATCCTGTCTCCTCCCCCTGCTAATCCTTGGAAAAATAGCTTCACTTCTCTAAGCCTTAGTTCCCACATCTGTAAAGTAAAGATGCCTCCCAGCCTCCTACGGGTTTGGTGATAGCCAAGTGAACACCCTAGCACCCACGTGGTGCCTAGCTGGGCTTTGCCGTCTCTCTTTCAGAAGACAGCTCCCTGGTCCTCAACTCCACTGGACTTATGCGAAAAGTACAGATGTCCTCCTTCCTCCCAAAGCCTCCACATGCTCAAATGACCTGGAAGGGCTTCTCACTCTGGCTGTGCTTGGGGAAATCTAAATGTTAAGACTACACTCATTCCTCCTCCTACAGCCCACAAGTAAAGGGATCCCCTGGCTTTAGGATAACTGTATTGTTCTTGTTATGAAAACATCCCATAAAAAAACAGAACAAGAGAAATCAATTAGGCTTCCACATACACTTTTCTTCTCTCCTTTTAATTGGTCTCCTTCAGGATGAAAATTTCTTGTGCCAACAGCAGGATGTGTAAAAGACAGCACTTTACACACTGCCTAGGGAATCAGAAAATCTATTAATAGGGTAGCATTTACATGCCCTCTCCTGAACCTAATGTAGTATGAGAACGTTGGTTCCATAAAAATATTTTTTTTTATTTTAATGTTTCTGCCTCTTGTCCAAGCATGGCGTTCCTGCCCTTTCCAAGGAAATTCTATTTAAGTTCTCTACTTTGGCCACAACTGCTCTACAAATGGCGGGAGTTGGGAACTGGAATTAAGCAGTTATATATATAAAAAGCTTCCGGGAAAGAAACATTCTTTAAAACCTGGAAGGCAGCGTGTTAACACCACAGAGGCATTTGAAGCCTGGCTCTGGGATTCAGCACCTCCACCTAATCTCCCAGGACACCTGCTACTGCTGGCCACCCCACTGTCCTGGCCAGGGAGTGCTCAGGCCAAAGGTCATTCAGTACGCCTTCAGGGCCCTGGACCTAAGCTCCCAAGCAAATCCTCCTGGGCCTGGCTCACTCCACATCTAATCCAGGTTCATTGTCTGCAATGGCAGCTGTTTTCTCCTAGTCAACACAGAGGAATGGGAAGCTAAAGAGATGCTCCAAGGCCTCATGTGACAACAGGGTTTCACAACCAGTTGATCGGATTTGGACCCCTGGACCCCTGCAGAGATCCCCAAAAGCAATATCCTTGAAGACCATGCTCTATGTCTGTTCCAGGTCAGTCAAATATTGCACACAATCACTGCAGGTTGGGGGCTCTGTTCACAGCTCTATTATTTCAGAGTTAATGAAGGACCAGAAAAGTGCTTCAAAAAAAAAAAGCTCTCCTTTCCAGCAGGTGGCAGCAAAAGGCAGCAAAAGAGGCCCCAGGGGTTCCCCACTGCCCCCCCATCCCCCTACCACCATGCCACCACCACCACCCTGGCCTGGTGACCAAAACAAACAGGAAAGGGAATTTTGTATTAATCACACAGCCCAGCCATTGGAGAAAACTCAGGGACCTAATACATTCTCACCACTAATAATGTAGCCTTCTAAATTGTCATTATTAAGTATGTACCTGAAAATCCCAGAATGATCTTTCACCCAGAAATAACAAGAACTGCAGAACAGCCCCTCCTATCTTGACTCCATTCTACTCTCTTAAAACAGGGTCCCTGAACAATGAGCAATTTAAGCAGCTTCCTGGGACACCTATCATTAGATCTTTTCATATGTAACCACTACTGCAAGGCAGTGCTGCTTTAATTAAAATGTGTCTGATATCATCTATTCATTTCCATTAAAAGGCAGTGATATCTGAGCCACGCACTAAGTGAACCACATGTTTATTTCATCCCGGACTGCTAACAGCCCAGACACCAACTGTCCCACTTGACAAATAAACTTTCCAAGCAGCTGTTTGGATCCTGATAAACTAATCACGAGCCAGCCTCTGCTACCAAAGAGAATGGAGGCTTGATTCAGGGGTGATGGGTCCTGGGCAAATCAAAGAGACTGCCCCCATCCCCAGAAAAATGTTGATTGTACCCTTCAAGAGACAAGAAATTGTAAATGAAAGACAAGCTAAAATTCAAAAAAAAAAAATCCTGATTCTTCTGATAATTTTTGTAGAAGCAACATGTGGCCTCTCATGTTCAAGAAGTACCAAGGGGCACAGAAAACCCACGCTCCCTAGCAAGTGCCATAACCAATAGCGCAGATCCTCCCATGCTCCCCCTGCCTGTGCACAGGCTCTGCCCTCCTCCTGAAATGCCTTCCCCACTCTCCCCACCTGGAAAACTCCCTGTAAAGCGTCAAAACACAACTCTTAATGTCACCTCCTGATTAAAGCCTTCCCTGACTACGAACCACCCCTCCCCAAAATTCACTCCTACCATTTCGCCTATGTATTGCTTTCATTGAAACTTCTTATACTCTCTCCTCTCCTAACAAGCCCCTATGTGCCCCCCCATCAAGCTGTAGAAAGAAAGAAAAAATGTTTTCCAGTTTCTACCTAAATTCTCAACTAAGCTTTAAGTTCCTGGAAGTCAAGCAGGACCCAATTATTTCCTCTTGCATAAGCAATCCTGGCACCCAGCAAGGCGCTCAACTGTTGGTTGAATGAGTGAGTAAATACATGAATGAATCTTCCCTACAACAGAATTTTTACAAGATTGAAAGGGGGTTGGTGTGGGGAAAGGAAAAAGATTGTGTTCTTCAAGGTCTCCACTAGCACGCACCCTGGAAACCTAGTCCATTCCGGATAGCTGGCACTTTTTGCCGACTTTTCAAAGAACTGATGAGAACAAAGGATTTAGGCATACCGGTAACCATATGCACTTGAGGATGTGAAATGACCAAGAAGCTGCCCTCTTCCCCATCTAGTTTCTCTCTCTTCCGTTCCTCCATTAAAATGACCACCGGCACCAGATTCTCCGGCGCACGGGACTGGCAGCCCATGTTCTGCATTAGCCTCGCCCGGCCTGATTTTCTGGGGGCGCATTTCTCCCACTGTGCTCTTGGTTCTAAAAGCCTAGCCCATCCCGATGTGCGCATACCCAAGAAGCAACTATTCTAGGCTGGGCTGCGCCTTAGTGTCCCTGAAGCCTTAGGAAGCTCAGCTGAAGATAGGAAAGGGAGAATTCCTTGCGTCCCTGGAGAAATCCACACCCGTAGCTCTTCCATTAAGCAAAGAAAAAAGCTGCTTCCCTCTCACACCTGGGTGGATGGACGCCCAACTTTGTATCCTCAGGCGGGCTAACTGCCAAAGAGGGGCGCCTGGGGAGCAGGCAGAGGGAACTTTCAGGCCACCCAAGGCACCGCACCCTCCCCAGCCCTTTCCCCCCATAAACTTGCTGCCTGACCCAGGAAGGAGGCTATACCTCTAAAAAGGGATATGCGAGTGGTAAAAGAAGAAACGATAAAGGAAGGAGTGACTACACACCGGTCCTGAGGTGCAAGGTCGGCAGCGCGTATTAAGACTGGCTAGCACAGGCAAAAAAATTCGCCATGCTCCCACCCCCACCCCCAGCTGTATCTGTGCCCATACTGTGCCTCCTCCATCCCACCACACCCCACCCGTACCTTCCCACCTCTACTATGAGACCCGCAAAGAAGACGACTGAGAACGGGTCTCCAAACCCCAAGAGATATGGGGGTTGGGGGCGAGTGGGAGCGGATGGAAAGAGGTGCTTTTCGAGTCCTCACAACTGCATCTCCGGAAGCAGAACGAAGTGGGGACTTAAGAAATTACGCCAATTATCCTACTCCTCCCTCCACAATCCCCAACCTGCAATTATAGCAAGGGAAAACTGGTTGGCAGCTCGAGAAAATCTCCCTGGATTGTCTCCACGGTTCCAGTTCCCCGGAATTACTGTTCGTCCAGCCCTTGGGGACGGGGTGGAAGGGGAGAGAATGCCCTTTGGAGTTCCCCCGGGGAAAGTCAGGAGGGAACCGGGCGAGACCACGGAATCCCGCGGTTCGCCCGCAGCCCTCACCCGGTGCCGTGCCCTCGCGGGCTGCGGCCGCGCCCGCCGGCCAGCCGGAAGCGCTCTCTCTGCGGGTGCGACTCCCGCGGCTGCCCCTTCCCGGCCCGGGCCCGCGCAAGCAGAGAGATTTCCACCGCACCTTTCAAGTTCGGAGGTGCGGCGCTCGCCGGCCGAACCTGCCGCGGTTTCGACCCGGAAGCTGGCTACCAGGAACGGGAGGGTGCGCTGGCTCGGCCGCGCCCCTCACCCCGGCGACCGCGAGGCCGCGTCTCCAAGGAAGAGGGCACTCATGGGGGCCTCTTCCAGACCGCAAGTCCCACTTCTCACCCTTTCACCTGGAGCAGGGCAGAGAGATCTGAGTGACCCATCCAGGCTGCGCCGCCCTCCCGGACCAGCACGGAGCCCGTCTCCAGGTCTCCCGACGCCTATGCGGGCACTGGGCACAGCCGCGCGGCTCCCCGCTTCCCCAGGAGGCCTCCGACCGCCCCAGCCGTGCTTACCTGTCCTGGCGGTGAACACACAGAACCACACAACTAAAATCACATCACTCCGCATCGCTCCCGAGGGTCCCCGCCAAACGGGGCGCGCGGAAACCAGGAGGAAACAAATGCGCCTCGATCTCGAGGCGCGCCGGGCACGGAGCCGCCAAACTTGCTAGCGGGCAGCGGGGGAGGAGGCTCGGCAGCGCCGGGTGCTGCGCTCGGGGATCGCGCCCCGCAAGGCGGCCCCGGCCGCCCCGCCCCCAGCCCGCCCCCCACCGCGGGCGGCGGCGGCGCGGGGCTCCGACCCCGGCCCCCGCTGCGGCTGCGCCCGCCTCCGAGCTGGGGCGGGTGCGGGGGGCTCGGCCACTCCGGCAGGTTGCGCTCTGTGCTGGGATCGGGTTCTCCTGCTTCGGCCGCCGAGCTGCGAGGACCCGGGCGGCAGGCGCGGAAGCCGCTACTACTAGGAGCACCGGAACTGGAGTCCCGGGACACGCGGCCGAAAGGGAGACGCTGAGGACGCCAGGCGCCCCTTCGGCTTCACGCACTCTAGCCCAGCCGAGCTGGCCTCGCCACTGTCGCCGGCTCTGCTTCGCCGCCGCGGTGGGGGCTGCCGAAGTTGCCACAGTTCGTCCCTGCCGAGACGAAGAATCGCCCAGCCCTCGCGAGTGGGCTCTTTTCCCCGCGGGAACCCTGACCCGGGCGGCGCCACGGAGCGCGCCTAGCCCCTCCCCGGAAAACAATTGCCGGGGATTCGTGCAGGCAACTGGGCGGGGAGGAGCGACGGGCGGCGGGGGACGGCGGGCGAGTCCGCGCTCACCACCTGTACGGTGGGGCTCCTCTCTCGGGTGGACCCCTCTCTCCCGCTACAGGCTTTGCGGGGGGGGGGGGAGCCGCCGAGGTCGGGGGCTACCGAGGAAGGGTCCCGGAGCTGGAGTAAGCTACAGCGGGGGTTTGGGGAGTCTATTTGTAAACCTTCCTGTTCTGCAGGGCAAATGCTGCCACATAGGGGAAATTCCTAACCATTTTTTTTTTTCTCGGTGATTAGAAGATTCTGTCAACAGCCCTTCTCTCCTTTCATAGTTTTGACCTCTCGAGAAGTTCCTCTGGGACCCTCCTCTCACCCTAACACTATTCCCTGGGGAGAAAAGTTATACTTTGTTGTGGGCAAGAAGGAAAGTCCTCTTCCTGCTCTGTGACCCTCTTCCGGACCCCGGGACTTCCGTATAAAGATGTCCCAGGTTTTGTCGCACTTTCACTCAGGAATGTTGTTTATAACCAGGATGCAGAGTCGTGAAATCAGAGATGGCAGAACCTCAGAACCTTATACCCAGTGAGCCCCCATGGGATTTAAATCTCCATTTGCCCCACTGGGCTCCTCTCTCTCTGAGTCTACCCACCCCATTGATATTTGGAATCCCAGAGGAGAAAGGGAAGCTTCTTTAAACAGTCCTCCCTCATCCTTGGGAAACCAGTTCCAAGGTTTCAGGATTCTGTTCACTGATAAGGATCTGCCCTTCTCACATCTTGCACCCCCTCTCCCTTCCCATATCTCTAACCCCTATATAACTAGGACCCCAGGAGACCCCAGTGGAGGTCACCAAATTAGCTGCACTTCTTATTAAGAGAGAAGCTTCTACATGCTCTTCTGATCTCTGCCCTATTTTTCTGGATATTTCTGTATGCAAGCCATGTCCCACTTGGCCCTTCACGTTGTGGTCCCTTGGCAAATGAAAAAGAAGATGAGCAAGCAGGTAAATTCCAGCTCCTGATGACTGAGGAAGAAGCAGGCAAGTCAACAAAGAAGTGTATTATACTCTAGACGTGGAGCTGAAAGATTAAGAGGTAAACTGATGTCAAAACTAAACTGACTCTCCAACTCATCTGGAATTCAGCTTAAGCCCAGAGGGGATCTGTCTGCCTTGACTCTGTGTTTTCATTACAGAGTTGGGACTTTTTCCTTCAACCAGGAGCATGTTACATTTAAAACTAGCATTAAAATCACACATCTTGCGGAAAACCGGATTTCTCAAGTATAGCTGGGCTTTGTGAATGAGAAGACCCATAAAACATGTTGTGTTGTGAGAGCCACAGCCCCTCTCTCTACAGCTTTTAAATACACCTCAAGAGGAGCAGCCCTTAGTGGGTTTGAACTGTTGTCTCAAAGGCCCTTTCATTGATGTCAGAAACCTAGAACCCCTGGAAGTCACAGTGACCCCAGCAAAGAGAAAATGTGGTCTGGGGAAGACCTTTAGAGCACTCTGTCTTGAAGTCTCTGTAATTAGTTGATCCCATAGGATGGGGCTTTTAGTGTGTTCCATTAAAAAAATAAAATAAAGCAAGATGTATGTTCTGTCAAAGCTTTGCAGCATCACCTCCATTAACAGTAGCAAGAGTTAATCTCAACAAGGTCATAAATCTTCCTACATAACAAAGTACTTCAATCTCCTCCTATAAGTGCACTTCCTGAGTGGAGATTCTGAGTGTGTACACCCGTTTGGCTACGGTAACTCTCACAGAACATGCCTAGCAAATTTGTGAACTGGTAATGAAGGGACCACATGGCAGTTTAGGTGCTTGAGATTGGGATATTGTGATAGGACCTGTGTTCAGTGGAGGAAGCAATGAGACTTGGTTTACCCAGTGCGATATCCCAAGTCCACCCTGCCTTTCTGAATAACTTCCTTCCTGATTTCTCCAGTAGCCATGAGCCTCCTTTGATTATCCTTCTGCATCTCCTTCTGGACTCCTAAATGTCAGCCTTCTTCTCTTCCAGCCACACTCACTCGTCCCTGCTCTCATCCAGCCTCATGGCTTTCATTACTATCTATACCTGCATGATTCTGAAATGTCTATTCCCAGCCCCAGTCTCTCCTTTGAACCCCAGGCTTATCTACCCAACTACCTATTAGGTGTCCTAAATGTAATATGACCACATCATTAAAATCAAGAAACATTCGTTCTTCAGAGGACACCATAGGAAGTGAAAAGACAACTCACAGAACGGGGGAAATTGCAAGTTACATATCTGATTGAGACTTGTATCTATTTAGAAACTATTACAAATAAGTAATGCAATTTGAAATTGGGCAAAGGATCTGATTAGACATTCCTCCAAAGAAGATATACAAAGAGCCACTAAATGCATGAAAAGATGCTCAACATCATTAGCCATCTGGGAAATGCAGATCAAAACTACAGTGAAATATCACTTCGCAGCCACTAGGATAGCAAAAATCAAAGAGACAGATAATAAATGTTGACAAGGAAGTGGAGAAATTAGAACCCTCCTATACTGCTGGTGGGAATGTAAAATGGTTCTTCAAACCGTTAAACATAAAGTTACCACATGATCCAGCAATTGTACTCCTAGGTACACACAGAAAAGAAATGAAAACATATGTCCACACCCTAAGTTGGACACAAATGTTCTTAGAAGCATTGTTCATAATAGCCAAAAGGTGGAAATAGCCCAATGTCCATTAACTGATGAATGGGTAAATAAAATGTGTTATATTTATACTGTGGAATATTATTCAGCAATAAAGAGAAACAAAGTACTGTTGCACACCATAACACAGATGAATCTTGAAAACATTATACTAAGTGGAAGAAGCCAGTCACAAGGGATCACATATCTTATTCCATCTATAGGAAATGGTCAGAATCAGCAAATCTATAGGGACAGAAAGTGGTTGCCTAAGGCTGAGTGAAAGAGGAAGGAAGGATTAGCAAGTGACAGCTAAAGAACACAAAGTTTATTTGGGGAGTAATGAAAATGTTCTAAGGTTGATTGTGGTGGTAGATAATGGATTAAATACTAAAACCCATCGAATTGTACACTTTAAAAAGGTTTGCTGTATGGTATGTAAATTGTATCTCAATAAAGTTGTTTAAAAATAAAAAAATTCAATGGTTATAGGGGAAGAAATTATAATATAGCCAAATGAGGACTTTTGATTTTTGTCCCTCCCCCCAAAATTGCTTCCTGCTGCCTTCGAAGGAGACAGGAGCAGTCCTTACCAGAGCTCCAGCCAAATAACCTGGGGACATCCTTGACCTGCTTTCCCTATACCCCCACATTCAAGCCATCAAGTTCTATCAGTATATCTTAAAGAAAAACCCCAAATCAATCATCTCTATCACACTCTCACTACTCCGGCCTTGATCCAGTCCATCACTGTCCCTTTCCTTGTCCACACCATCAATTCCCCATTATGCCCACTGCCTCTTCTCTTGCCTCTTAATTCACTTGCTGCCCCCAGCAGTTACAGTCTGCTTTTTAAACCATGTTTTCAATCCTCTTCGCTTGCAAAAAAAAAAATACCTCTGTACTTTTCCACCATGTTTTGAAAACATCCAAACATCTTACCAAGCCTCTGCCCACCTTCCCAACTGTCTCTCTCCGAACTCCCCACCCCTTGCTCCCTCCAGATCAGCTTTCTTGCTATTCCTCAAACATTCCAAGTTCATACTCTCCTCACGAACTGCTCCCACTGCCTGGAACATTGTTTCCATAAATCTCTGTGTGCTTCCCTTTTTACATCACTCAAATCTCCACTCGAATGTCAGCTCTTTGGGAGCCCCTACCTAAAGAAGGGGTCTTCTCACTTCCCTGGGGTGGGTCTCTCTCTGCCTCCTTACCTGGCTTTATTTTTTATAGTGCTTATTATTATCTGAAATAAGATTTAGTCTGGACTTATTTATTCTATTTCCCCCATGCAATGCAATCTCACAGGAGTAGGAGTTTTGCCTTTCTTGTTCATCAGCAGATCTCCACACCTGAACAGTACCTAGTGCATTTTAGGAGCTGGATAACTTGTTCACCGATTGACTCAGTGGATGCTCTCCCAGGAAGCAGCATGGAGAACGGACATTTCCCACTGGCCATCACCAAGGCAACTGACTGCCTTCTCATACTGGCCCCCAGAACTGCTCCATTGCTGACTCTTTGTGGGACAGCAGATTCCACAGAGGGCAAAGCAAGAAGGACTCTTTGTAGTATCCAAACTAAATCCAAAAGGCAGAGGTAGATCTGAGGCAGAGAAATTTTGCATCTCATTTACTGCCCTTCAGTTCCCTTCCCAAACCGCTCTCTGTCGAAACAGCCTTTTAACTACCTTCACGTTTATGGACACATAGCAAGCTTCCTTATAAAACTGGAGAAAACCAGAGGATCATGCTGTTACAGATTGGATTATGTCCCTTCAAAGGGTGTTTCACAATCCTTACCCCCTCAACCCCAGTGACCTTATGTAGAAGCTATGCGCTTGTAGATGTCATCGAGTCAAGATGAGGTCCCACTGTGAGCCTTAATTCAATATGGCCTTGTAAGAAGAGGAAATGTCATGGGAAGATAGGGACAGGGAGAACACCATGGAGCAAAGGATGCAAGCAGTGAAATGTTGAAGCCACCAGAAGCAGGAGGACGCAAAGGTGGCTCCTTGCTCAGAGGCTCTGGAGGGAGGATGGCCCTGCCAACACCTTGATTTCAGATTTCTAACTTCCAGAACTATCAAAGTCTGAGTTTCTGCTGTGTTAAACCTTCCAGTTTGTACTGCTATGACATGGCTGCCCTAGAAATTAATACAAGTGCCAATTTGGTAGCAGAGTCTAGGAAAAATGTGAAGACCCCAAGTCTCCTTCACAAGCTTGGCAGCCCAGACTCCCTGAAACCATGCACCCTTAACCTTTGTGGGTATTCTCATTTCCTAAAGTTCAAATGCAATCATAAAGAGGGATCAAATGAGTACATTCATGTACATCTTTCTGTCTCTATATGAATATATGAATTCTGCATGAAAAATGACTACTTCCAAGTACTACCTCCAAACTTAAATGACATCCAAATTACAGGAACTCATACTTTGCTAAGTTAACTATTGTCCTTCTGTCTTGCCACTTCAAACACTCTTTGGACCAAAGCTAAGTATCAACCTGAAGGAAGACAGAGAGAAAAATCTTTAGAGAGACATATAGATAAAGGCACCTCGTAATTCTCCAAATGTAACACTCCTAATCTCTAACATCAATAATCTTGGATGAGTTTCAAGGTTCCATGACAAGACCCAAGATGTGTACATACCTAGGTTCTTTTTTTTTTTAAAGATTTTATTTATTTGACAGAGAGAAACACAGCCAGAGAGGGAACACAAGCAGGGGCAGTGAGAGAGGGAGAAGCAGGCTTCCTGCCAAGCAGGAAGCCCGATGTGGGACTCGATCCCGGGTCTCCGGGATCATGACCTGAGCTGAAGGCAGTCGCTTAACCAACTGAGCCACCCAGGCGCCCCCATACCTAGGTTCTGTTACCTGTTGTTTAAGAAGTTCTTGTTGTCCATTCCTATAGACCAGGGGAAAGCAGACCGTCCATCAGGATAGCGTCCCCCAGAAGTAGGCCTTGTCCCAATCCTGACTAGAATAATAATGGCTCCACTTATTACATGTAACCCGGGCTAGGTTACTGCTCTAAAAGGAGTACTTTCCATGGATTTCATCCTCAAGACAACCCACTTAGGTAAGCAGGATTACTATACCTACGTTACAGATACAGGGAAACTGAGCCATTTGCCAAACGAGTGGCTGAGCCAAGCTTCAAACCCAAGTAGTATGACTCCAGATCTGTGTGCTGAGCTTTTAAGGTTCAGAACTGTGTACTGCTTTTCCTGCGGTGAAGCCCATGGAGTCAGTCTCCTTGTTGAGGTCTTGTGGGAGATGAATAAATAGCCTCACAATTCCTTGCATAAGTTTTGACCAACTGATAAGTAAAAGAGTAATCAGGGGGTCCAACATGACTTTTATGAATATGGATACAATGCTGGAAGAGACTAGCCTAATGTAGAAGCCCAAATGGACTGGCCGCCCCCCTCCCCCCAGGCTGGACCTTGGCACAGCCCTTGGCTCCCACTGCTGTGGGTGAAGAAGAATGTGAAAGAGAACTCATTGACAAATGAGGACCGATGGCCCTCCCCCCTCCTCTGTAAGGAGTAGGAAGCGAGTGGAATAAAAGGCCAAAGGGTTTGAGGAACATTTCTTATCGTGGAAACCAAAAGTGTAAGGAAGAGATTACTGACTCCTCCTCATCAACTTTCAAACTTTCCTCCATAAAGTTTCTTCTACCATCAGGTGTCACGGGGCTGCCCACAGAAGCGTGTACTCAGTCTTTTCTGAAGGCCTTAAAATGATACTTCATTCCTAGTAGAAGTCCCATGTGCTCAACACTGTTACCAGCACTCTGCAGGCAAGTTAGGAGGAAGGCATGCTCTTATGCCTGCTCACATGGAGTTAGGAGAGATGGAGAAGTCCTCACTGAATTACAGCTTCCATGAGCAGGCCTATGACCCAAGCAATGAATATCCACTGGAGGAATTTCAGGCCATGGGATGGCATAGTGAGAGACTTTAGAACCAGGACAGCCCCTCTAGTTACATTAGGCAACAACCTATCCCAGCTCTGCCAGCTATATAAAATGGAAATTGTCCTTTCTGATGCATTTAGACTATTTTCCAGAGTCACAGGCCACAAAAATTCTCCTTGCCAACAAAGTAACATTAAACTTCCCCCATTTCCCAGTGGTTCCCTGGGTCTCCTTCTAGTCCTCCTAGTTTATTTAATGACCTGCATCACTGAAGATTCCACCTAGCTTTGTATAATGGAAAAACTCCCAAACAATAATAATTTCAATAAGAGATGTTTGATACTTTCTCTCTCTGGTAAAAGAATTCTAAACCTGGGCAGTCCACGTTTCATCCACTGGTTCTATGAATACTCAGGGAGCCAGGCTCCTTCCAGATCTCTACTCTATCATTCCTATGATCTAACCTAGCTGCTGATACTCCAGTAAGTACATCCACCTTCCAGATGGCAAACATGGACTAGAATAAACAGAAGGAGAAAACATCCTCAGAGTCCCATGTATCACTTCTACTTATCCTTGGGCAGAACTTAATCATGAGTCCATTCCCTATGTATCTGTTAGCTATTGCTGCATAACAACCAACTGTAAAGTTTCAGGGACATACAACACTAAGCATTATTTTCACATATATACCAGGTGGCTAGGATTCATCTCATCTGGGCTGGTCTCAGCCAGGCACTTCTGCTTTGGGCCACAGCAGCTGAGCAGACTGATTTCTCATAATAAGTCTGTGTGTCAGTTGAGTGACTCCCTCCCACATACCTTTCATCTGCCTTGTACCAGTGGGTTAGCCTGGGCATGTTTTTCTCACAGCACAAGGAGTCACAAATGAGCAAGTGGCAATAGGCCAGGTGTCTTAAGGTCTAGACTCAAAATGGGCACACTTGTGTTCGCATGTTATTAAAGGCAATGGGCAAGAAATACAACCTGCTCACAAGGACATAGCCCAGATGTGATTCAGGGTTGGGTAAAGACTAGAGGCAGTAGTCAATCTACCATATCTGCCTGCAAGGGGACTGGGAAATGTCACATTTGGCTCAGTGACAACAAGCCTACTTAAAGTAAAATAGAAAATGACTAAAGAATGGAAGAACAGAAATCCAGAGAAATTCAGTCTCTACCATTCTCTCTTGTATTGTACCAACTTTGCAAAATACCAATACTGGCTTAGTGCAAGTTTATCCCACCCCCACCTCAAGACACAGGGTCTGCATGACTATAAGCACTCCTGAGAAGGCAGGAATGGGGAAGGAGTGCTCATCAAGACTACCATGGGCTTGTGCTTAGCAGGACTCTGCTTTTAAGCAGGGAAGGGCAAGTGATTTTTTTGTTTATTATGGTCTGTGTCAAAGCTCTCATCCAAGAAAGATCAAATCCATGCCCTCTCAGAAGGTAGGGCCCAAAGGTTTCTCTGTGCATCTGTCCCCCAACATTCGCTTGGGGTGGACATGGTGGGCACATTGTGCAAATGAGCATCCTTCATGAATAACCACAGAATCCCTCAGCCTCCACTAACTGTGAAAGGAGAAGGCATGGGGAAACAAGTAGTGGGATAAAAATATCAAACCTGTCTTGAAACCAAGCCACACTTGTCCCGGCACCTGCCCTGAACTTGAGACTGCCAAGATCCAGAAGCTGACATGGCAGCTCTCAGCAGGGCAAGAGTCTCCAGGACAATTCTCCAGCCGCACTGCCAGGTCTGTTCTTACTGGTTCATGGCACCTCCATGCTGATTGCTCTTTTAAGTGTAACCCCTGGGTGCCCCAGTCACATGAGTCAGGAAGGAGATGACCCACTAAAGACCCCCTATATTTCCAGGTTTATGATCCGGTTGGTGTCTTGGAGTCTACTTCTGACATTTTTAAGGTACTGGTTTCTTGCATAATCAAATCAGAGTTTTTGCCTCAAGTTCCTCCCCACTCTCACCTTGAGACGGAGACCAGGTCAATGTTCCAAATGCACAAATCTGACTCTAACAGTACCCAACATGCATTGGCAGTGCTACATTTTCACATACAAACTTCAATTGAGCTGTCACAGCGACTATGTGAGATGGGTAAAAATGTTTCTATTTTACAAGTGAAAAAACAGAAACTGCATAAACAAGGAAAGGAGCTGTCCCTCAACCCCAAGACAAGGCTTTGTCTCCAGCATCACAGCTGCCTCTGCCAGGAAATATCTCTACATTATTCAATAACCTTCCATGGCTCCCAGTGGCCTGTCCGAGAACATCTAGACTCTTATGTTGGCATTGAAGGAATTTGACTGTCAAGTCCTAAACTACATTTTCAGCCTCAGTTCTCACTTCCCACAAGCATATACTATACCTTCCAGTTTCATCCATCAACCTTTCTTGAAATGGTCTGTCTCATGTTCATGCCATCACTGACTTGCTTTTGTCTACCTGGAAAATACATACTCATCTTAAAGACCCACTCAGTCTGAGTAACCTGGTGGGAAAGATCTAATCTTACTCATGTATTTTTGCACGTTGTTACAATGAGTTCTGTTCCTTGTACAGAGCCAATACTCAATATCTGCTTACTCACTTAAAAAAATGCATTTATTGAGGATCTACTGTGTGTCACAAACTCTTAGGTACTGGAAACATAAATAATGAAGATCCTGACTATAAAACTAAACATATGAGTGACTAGATCAATGAATCGTGAAAATGTGAGTCTGTTTCAGTGTGGATCCACACTATAGACATTATTTTCTTCCAATCCTACAAGTGTCTGGAGAAGTTTGCTGGAAAAGGAAGGGGATTAAGTTAAATGACTTGAAATATCATGATTCTCATAGAATTACAGATTACACTAAAACGCAAAAAGGGAGTGTCCCCAACCACACATAGTCTTTGTGTTACACAGTAGAATGTGTAAATCAGACAAGCAAATCCAATCTTTGTAAAGTTGAGACATTTTACAAGGCACTGGAGGAGTTTCCTCTTGTAAAGGGTGGTCCCCATGGTGAATTTTCTAGAGAATGACTCCTCCTCCTACATGGATCTCTTTGTAAATCCTGCAAGGGGACTGGGAAATGTGGAAATGTTCCCACAAAACAGACTTATATGAGAATTTGTATATCAGAGATACCGTAGTGCGTTACCTTGGACTTCCATTGAACTGTGATATTCTCAATCTCTGGCTCCAGGAGAGACATCTAGAGAGGAGGAAGGAAGCATGAGCAAAAACAGGATTATTGAAGGAGTAAACTTGGTAGGAAAACAGCTATAAAGTACAAGGGACAAGTAGCTGCCAAACAAAGCAAAACAAGAGGACAGGTGGGATGGAGGAAGACATGAGAGCTGCAAGTGCAAAACTGTACTAGCTCCTCCCAGAGCTCTGCACCCCTCCTTAACAGCCCAGAGTAGACTGGTGGTGCTATGGATGCATGCTCGCCTTCCCATATTTTATTGTTGTTCCCATTTAAGGAAAGATAATTTTTTAAAGATTTATTTAGTATTTGAGAGAGAGAGAGAGAGAGAGAGCATGCACATGAGTGCACACAGAGGTGGGGAAGGGGCATGGAGGGAGAGGGACAGAGAGAATCTCAAGCAGACTCCCATTGAGCACAGAGCCTGATGCCAACTTGATCCCAAGACCCTGAGATCATGACCTGAGCAGAAATCAAGAGTTGAATGCTCAACCAACTGAGCCACGCAGGCACCACTTTATTTATTTCAAGCTCTATTTAAATTCTAGTTCATCAGCATATGTGGTAAAATTGGTCTCAGGGGTAGAATTTAGTGATTCATCACATACATATCACACCCACTGCTCATCACAAGTGTAGGGAAAGACCATTTGAAAGGGAATATAAAAACACAACAGAGCATTTCCAAGTAAAATTCTATGGTTTCTGGGATTTTTTGAAATGGTCCAAAGAAATACTGCAAGATTCCAGTTCAGAGTAGAGACAGGACAAGTGAAATAAACCTGAACATGAGTTGATAAATGTTGAGTGTGAGTGACGTGGACATGGGAGTTCGTTATTTCATATTCCCCACTCTTATGTATACTTGAGAATTTTCTAAATAAAAAAGGCAAAAGAAAACACAACAGAGCAAAGGAAATCAAGGATGAGCAAAGGGATTTCAGGAAGGAAATCAAGGATGAAATCAAGGAAATCAGCACCAAACTCTGGTCCCACCAAACACTCTTCATTTTTCATGATAAGGTCTTAGACTGAGTTTGGGATTTGCCACTTGGTCTGCATGCTGAAGTGCACGATCATGGATGAGTCTGAGTATGTGCCTGTGTGTGTGTGTGTGTGTGTGTGAATTCCATGGATGAGTCTGAGTGTGTGCATGTGTGTGCGTGTGTGTGTGTGTGAATTCCATGGATGAGTCTGAGTGTGTGCATGTGTGTGTGTGTGTGAATTCCATGGATGAGTCTGAGTGTGTGCATGTGTGTGTGTGTGTGTGGGTATGTGTGTCAATTCCACAACATAGGATGGGCACAGAAGCTCTTGGCAGGTTTTCAGAAGCATCTTGTGAGGGCATTTCTTTTCCCCCTAAATGTGGCCCAGCTCATCCTTGTAGACTGCCAACATAGAAGCTGAAGGTGGGAATGGAGTGTGACTGTATTCCACTCATTTGAGGACAGAGTCAAGCTTCTGGGTTAGCAGGATCAGACCGGGATGACCAGCTGCCAGGCCCTACCCGTGGTATAGGAAACTCAGGGCCTAACTCTGGGCAGGGAATGTGGCAGCTCAACCACTCTAAAGGGGGTGGGGAGATGGCCTTTACTGATTTGTTTGTTTAACAGAAGTCTTTCTACTAGGCTCTGTGTTCCTTGAGATCTGAGACTGTTCTACCTTTTATTCTGTTTTGCCTGGGGTCTAACTCAATGCAGAAGCTACACAAATGTTTGCTGAATTGAAAGAAAGTTGAATTGAAGGTTGACAAATGGTCATTCAAACACTCAAGGCTTCTACTGGCCCAGTCCCTCTGTTCAGATTCACTCAGATTCTCCCGCTCCCTCTCCTCCTCCCCTGTGAGGGGTAATTAATAATTCAGCAAATAGTAGTGCATTCTGATAGTTAAGGGTATAACAGTTTAATTGGCATTTGTTTCTATAGCAGTACAATAGCTCATTTTCCCAGGAGGGCAGTTTTCCATTTCTGTTCCAGATTCCTCCCAATATAATAGATCGATCCTGGGGATACCTGAAGGCCATGTGTTAAGAAAGAGAGAATGTGGGTAATGGGTTTGTAATAGACACGATACTATAATCATCACGTTTTAAACACTGACATTTATTTAGGGTTTTGTGAACTCATACATTATTAAGATAAATTCTAATTTATACCAGCATATAATAAGCAAATATATAATACAGTAAATTGCATTTGTAGACATAAATACAAAATTTGAGGTAGGGCCTCAAGAATAATGACTTTTTAAATGAATAATGCACAGTATATAGTATGTACTCTGTAAGATATATATATATATATATGATGCATCATTTGTAACATAATATATTTTCTTCATGTACAGTTAAATGAAAAAATATAAGGACCTGATTAGGGAACATATCTTTATTAATAGGCAACAGTACCACATAAGATGCCTGCAATTACGACATTAGCCAGGTATGCAATCCCCAAATAACCTATCCCATGATAGGTCCATAATAAAGTGCAAAAGAAAGATCAAAAAAAAAAAAAAATGAAAGACAGAATAGGTCCTAGTCAATTACTAAATATCACCCTAACAATAAAATACACCTCTAAGGCAAATGGTTGCCTGAAGATGTATTTAATCCACAGCAAGCACATCAAACCACTGCTTTCACGGGTAATGCACGCCCAATCTGAAAAGACTTTTTCTCTTTGGCTGCAGGCTGCTCAGTGGTGACCCCAGCCGAGACCACAATTCAAAATCACATGGCCTTTCTGTACAGCTGAAGCAAACTCTGAGAAAGAGAGGGAGCTCCGCGTTTACAAATCCTCAGGATGCTTCGTGGAGAAATGACTATCGAGATTAAACTGACCCAAACCTTTGCTCCCAGCCTGGAAGTTTTCTGCATGATACCCACCCAGGGTGAAAGAAAGGAAATGCTCATTTGCTAGCCTGGTCCTTGGGTCCCTGCAAGGCAACCTGCTATACAGTGTGCTCGCGCTTGAGTCATCTGCCTCCAAGAAGAGCGTCACAAACCCCGCTCCAGGCACCGCAGGAGCAGCAGGACCTTGCCCTCACACATACTTTATGCAACCGTCATTGTGCAAGTCTCTGGGAAGAAGACAGTGACCGATGACCAAGGGCACAAAGAGGAAAGAAACATGTTTTAACTTTAGGCATGGGAAGACCATGCAGACAGGTGAGGTTGGTCAGGAAACATGGAGGCATGTGTAGATAGCAGAACAAGAACTTCATGAAAGGAAACTCAACTCTGATGCAGTATTATTAGCATAAAGACAACCCAAGTCTTATCCATTTAAAGATCATTGTGTTAAATTCTTTTTAAAGTGCCGCTCACTGAAACACCAGTTGATTACATTTCTTACGCATTAAAAACACAAGGGAAGGAAATTTCAAGGACATTGAGGTCACTGAGATTTTGGCATTGACCACAGCTTTCATGCACCAAATAAATACGAAAGAAAAAGAGACAAACAAAAGAAGACCAGATTGGACACACCTGTACATGACAAACACACGGCCCTAAAGAGATTAAAAGTTACTAATATGCACGACAGACATTTGCCGAAGAAGCCACAACACCAATAGGTAAGAAATATACATTTTTTTTCTCCTTTAAGGATATTACAAGGTTACCTGTTTTAACATATGGCTTTTTTTTTTCCTCTGAATGGGTTTCTGGCATTATGTTGGTGTTGGGAAATAATCGCACACGTGGAAAACACCCCACAATTCTGCACAGGAGACCAGTGAGAGTTTTTCCTCAGCAACTTGGTTTTTAACTCAGTTTGAAGGAGAACGTTCCGGTAGCAGTTTGTGACAATGCTGTTCATTTTCTTTTTATTGGTTCGTATATTTTTTTTCTAATTGACTGCGGAAGGAAACACAGAGCGTGGAAACGTCCGGCCGAGTCTCGAGGAGGTACAGCAAAGGTCAACGCCTGATGACAAGTCGGCTCAGACGCTGAGCACCTCTACCGGGAAAAGCCCCCAAGTTGAACATGGCTCCAGCAATGGGTGAAACTGTCTTCACAAAGTCACTGTTTCCACAAAAGTTTGGAACCTTTCACCTTTAAACTACTTTTACATGAAACTTGGAAATTATAGGGAAAAGGAAACGTGCTCTGACTGTTCAGGGAACAGTTACTGGGCCTTAACTTGGCCAAATCCCGAGGAACACAAATGGCGCTGCTCCCCACCGAAAAATACGCCAGAGTCTAGCCAGCAAGGGGGTCCCTATCTTCACAAGTCAACCTTCAGTTTGTAGACAACCTGGCAGCAGCCGACGGGCTCCCCCACAACAACCTTCTTTTAATCACAACAGCAATAATTAGCAGAGATTGGGTTGGCACCCAACATCCAACTCCAGTTTTCGCCAAGAGGCGAGAGAGAGAAGCCAAAAATCATTCGCCTTGACACACACATACCAGTCCCGTGAGAGAATGATAATTGATTTCAGCTCTTTTCTTCAGCCTTCAAATTGCAAAGGCTGGAGATAATTTCCAAACCTAAATGACTTCCTCCCTGCCTCTCCCACCTCCCCCCCAACCCTGTTATCAATTGGAGAGGCTGATTTTTGATACCACTCTGTGGAATCCGCTACACTATCGGGGGCTTCTCAGCAATATGGCTTTTGTGGGGAAACCAGTGTTCCGGGCAGACGGTCACTATGGGAGGCATTGGGACGCGTGAGGCCACAGCTCAGCTTCCCAGCGCTACATCTAGGGGAAGCTCGGTTTAGTTTCTGTGATAAAGTCTAATAAGCTCTAGCTTTGGGAGACGGGGAGAAAAGGAGAACAAGAGAAACATGCACTGTAGACAAAAGAGATGAAAACCTACAGCTCAAAACCCATTTTTGTTTCCTTTTCTAAAGTTTTCATGGGCAATTCTTGAAACCTAGAAATTCACGTCATTGCTGGCAAATGACAATATTTGCCCTAGAAAAAGAAGAGCTCAGTAAAATGAGTTGAGACCTCTCTTTTTTTTGATAAATGAAGTTATTTAGAAAAAAAAAAGAAAAACATGTTACAGTAAGGTCTTCTTTTGGGTTTCACTGCTGAGGAACAGGATGAAAATGTCACATCAATATACAAGACTGAAAACTGAAAACTTTGCCTGAGACCCTGTAATATGAAGACAAACAAATAGAAAGTGATTGAAATGGTCTCCCTTAAAGGAAACAATTCTATGTTTAGATATTATTACAGTAAGAAAAAAAAAATCCAGCCTACACTATTCTAAACTCACCATCTCTACAGTGATTTATAAGATATTCATAAGGATAGAAAACACCACTATGCTTACACACTACATGAACACAGAGCACATTTTAAAATTTTCATATATTCATGTTCAGGATACGAGAAGATAATAAAAGTCACGGCTCACCAATCTCTGCAGACATGATTCGCTCTCATTAGAGCACAGTTATGAGTATTGTGCATTGGGAACTCTTAAAATTGAATCGGCTAAATGTACTCTTAAAAGCTATAGTCTTAATTGGCTTACTTGCTACTTACATAAGCTGTATTTACCAGAAATCCTGTAAATACAGTGACCTAAAACATACTGCAGGCTCAGTGAATATCATGCTGGCTTTCTCTCAAACTCAGCATTTCTTTGATTTCTCTATGACCACAGTTGGCATTTACTGTGAAGGAAAAATCGAGATAAATCGAACCTTCTAAGAGGTTGTATCTTATGTATGTAAAATACACAGAGCCAGGGTAAGTCTTGTTTTCCCAGAGGTTAAGAGACAAGGTGTCCACAGCTCATCGAAAGACATTTTGAAGAGAAGGAACGTGGAATCACGACCCTAAACCATGGTACTAAATGTCATGTACAGAGTAGAATGAACCTCTATTCTGACCATATATAGGCACAAATTACATGATGGCTTCTCGTGCACAGGTGAAGAAAATGACCAAGAGAATATACACATGTGATTACTTTAAAAAAAAAAAAAAAAAAAAGACAAGTGAAGGATGAGAACTCTTTACTAAGATCCACAGGGCGCAGTTCCTGGAACACCGGAAATGGTTGGTCCAGATGAAGGAAAACAGATCCCCAGTTGTAAATGGAAACATGAACATTATTAGCCACCTCAGAGGTATTCCAATCCACTGACTGGTCTTATCCTAAAACACTTTGCAACCACTGCTGATGCTCCAAATACATTCTCCTCAACTTTCTGCATCTGAATGAAATCACTACATTGCTCAGCAACATGACTGAGACCAAATACCCGTCTTGTGAGTCTGCCTCCTCTATGTGTCTTGACCGCACAACCAACGACAACACACGCAGTGGACCCCTCCCTACTGACCAGGTCTCACATACCTACTTGTCCCTTCACTGGAAAGCACTCCCCTGGCTGATCCACTCCTGCTGGTAAAGCACGTGCTCAGGAGACTAACCCTTCTGGAAACGGACACCATGGATACGGGCAAAGAGGGCCTCAAGTGGTCTGTCAAGCTCTTCACTACAGCAGGTAACACCATGTCTTACTTCTCTATGTAACCACTCTCATGCACGGACATGAACCAAGATGTGGGGAGAGAGAAGAAGATGGGAAGAAAGCTGGGGGAAAACATGAGGGGGAGGCAGAGAGGAAAAACAGAATCAAGTCTGGGCCATCCCATGCCATTGGACTAGCACTGGGTACCCAGTTCCAAATCCTTCACTGGCAGTTTGAGTCCCAGGGAAGAGGTTCCCAATGGGTCAATCATGTTCTTGTAACGCTCTCCACGGTGCTGAGCTAAGAATGGGCCCCAGTCCGGCTGTGGCGAACACACCAACTTGAGCCTCTGCAAAGAAGCCAAAGATACACAGGGTCACAGAAGTAACGCACTTTCCTCCCCTACACCCCACCCCGCCCTCCCCAAACTGCCGGCTGCCAGAACCCCTCCCTAAGCCAAGTGGTCCCCCACCAGTTGGGAAGAGCAGCCCTATCAATTCATTAGGCCAAGGACGTTACAGAGGAAACTGAGTTTGGTTCACTTGAAATTATTTACATCACCCAGCAAGCAATATCACAATTGCTCAGGGTTTGCCTTGCATAAGATTAATGAGGATAAAGGGCCCAGATTTTAATTATATATTTTTTCCCTCCCAATGAAGGGAATTCACGAGCTTCTCTCTCCACTGCCAAACACAGTCTGCGAAGGACACGAGCTCAATTACTTTTGTTCTATAGTCTCAACAGTGGGTTGTTACATCAAAACAACTGGATTTTGTTTAGCATATTTCCCCAAAGTATATAAATGGCCAGAGAAAAAAAAACTGCAGCCCCAAAGACACACTGCCAAGAGTAAGCAAAGGTTTTAATTATCTGTTGACAAAAACAGATGCTTCTGACTTTGTTCAGCAGTGTGCATTCTTGTAGGCGAGCTAGAAATAATGGGAACACCTCTAATCCTTCAACTGAACTTTTTACAGAAAACGTAATTTGATGGGAGCATTTTCTAGGAAACAGAAAGAAAACATATTTCTGACAACATAAGAGGGAGCAATTACATGTTTATTACCTATTAAAGTGAAGCTGCTTCTTCTAGCTGTTAGTTTAACCTCCCCTTAATCATTGGTTTGCAACCTTTGTGTCCCAAATCAACCGTAATAAATTGTAGAGCCAACTCATTAGTTTAGGGAATTTCGGCCTGAGGCAAAAATAGCAGAGACTACAATAGCTTCTGTTCAGAGGGAACGAGACGTCTGAGTCTGTTGGTGGGAAGTACATCTGGGGCAAAAGAGAGACGCCTCGGGGGTAAAAGGGCCCACAAGCATTTACCTAGAGGGTCTAGCAATTTCCTGAGGATGAAAACTGGAATCCCACTTCAGCAAGGAGACATCTACATTCTCTTTGTCAACTCTGTCTCCATCTTTAGTCCACTGAAGATAAAAACCATCTCCCTACCACGTGGACCTCTGTGCTAGGCGTTTACTCACACACCTTATTCTCATGTTGCTTCTCCCTCCAGAGCCTCCGTGGGATGCTCTCTTCCTTTCCTCAGTCTGAGTGACCAAGAGCAAAGCCTGTACAGCTCTTCTTCACTACCCTCTCTTGGCAGGCATTTCCTGGCCTTGGTCCATCCCAGCGCCTCTGAGACTTGAGGGTGCCTCACACTCCCGTGGAGGGCTGGCTAAGCTACACACACTAAGCTCCCCGGCTAAGCTCCCTGGCTCTGGTTCAGTGTAGCCCAGCTGGAGCCTGATCGTTTGCACTTCCCACAAGACCCCAGGGGTGCTGTTGCTGCTGGTCCCCAGGACAACCCTGAGCAACACTGGTCTGGTCCAAAGGCCCGACCTCTGGATTTTCAAGACAGACGCAGTGCTGATCTATGCCTAGCACATCTGAGCAAATGACCACACTTCACTGGCAGCTCAACAAGGGCCAGTCCCTTCCCATCCCACCTGGAGAAAGGGTGGGGATTCTTCTGAAATGAGGTAAGAAAAGATCCTCAGGGTCCAGCAAGGGATTAACAAAGACTGGTCTCACCTCATACCAGCCATGCCCCGGACCCTTCATTACACTGTGTGGGGACAGTAACATGTTCATCAGCTTGGGCCCCTCAGCCATCCCTAATACCAGTACAACAGGGAGGGGTAGTGATTTAAAATGTGATGGTAACAGATGTTTGGAGGAAGACTCGGACAGAGAGGAAGACAAGGAAAGGGGCAATCGGATATGTAGTTAAACCCAAGCAAATACTGCATTTAAAGTGTGGGGGAGGGAGGCCTCCAAGGGCTTATTCCCCAGAGCTGTCCCCCCACTGAGAAATAGCATAATAACAGCCTGGCCTGCGGATTGGCTGAGCCTCTCCATTAGAGGAATGATACGTGATAAAAATGGGTTTAATAGAAATGGTGGCAACTGTGATCACTTAATCACCAAGTCTCCCTTGGGAAGAAGTTTACCAAATCTGCTGTATTTTCATGCACTGAGCTCTCAGAACTTCTCCCTGGGGAGGGGCTGGCAGGGGAAAGGAGCTGATGGAATTACCTCAATAAATCTGCCAGGGGCCAGATGCATTTTTATCACAAACATAATTGGGATCCAGATAACGGAACAGGCGAGCATGAGCCACCCGAGCACCATGGACCAGTTAGGGTAGCGGTAAGAGCCATAGGTCATGGGCTCCCACTGGTAGAAGCTGAAGCACAGGATAAACTAGGAGGGAAAAAGAAACACACATGTTAGGCGGGTGATGGGAAGTATTCGTTCCTAACAACTACGAACTGAGCCCTGGCCATGACTTTGGTGTTTTCCTAGCTCTGATTTCATTTTACACCCATACAGACTCCAAGAGTGGGTATTATAAATGATCCATTTTCCAAATGAAAATATGAATTTCAGAGAGATGAAGACATACAGCGGACCCTGCGTTTGCCATCCCCTGGAACTAAGCCAGGTGTATGGGGGCACCCACACACGTGTGCACACACCCACACACGTGCACACACACAAACATGCACGCACGCACACACTCGCATGCGTACCCAGGCTCAGAAGACAACTGAAAGGATACATATCGAGGTGATTGATGGATGGCACTGGGGCTTTTAAGGGGGCTGTTCGTACTTCTTACAGGGAATAATCAAACTTTTGTTATAAGAAAGACATCCTTTATGTTTATGTGTTTTAATTTTTTTTCTTTTTTTTTTAAGATTTTATTTATTTATTTGACAGACAGAAATACAGCTAGAGAGGGAACACAAGCAGGGGGAGTGAGAGAGGGAGAAGCAAGCTTCCCGCCGAGCAGGGAGCCCGATGTGGGACTCGATCCCGGGTCTCCGGGATCATGACCTGAGCTGAAGGCAGTCGCCCAACCAACTGAGCCACCCAGGCGCCCCATGTATTTTAATTTTCTTAATGAGTTGACTTGACTTTGCCTTCTCCTTGAATGGCCAGAATCCAAGTACCGCCTCTTAAAGTTTGCCGAGTGAGACATGAGCGATCCGCAAAGCGGTGACTGAGCAAGAAGCTGAAGCCTCTAATAAGCCCACTTGTAACCCACTCACAACCCACTCGCAACCAGCTCAAGGTGAATGGGCCTCATCATCAAATGGTGAGCCAAGAGCGTGGGGACCAGCTGGCCAGTGTGGCTCTGCCCCTAACTAGCTGAGGGACCTTCACAGCTCAGACTTCTCCACTCTAAATGGATATATTTCACATCATGTACACAACACAAGGGTTTTCTAGGAACAGGTATTGACTCAAAAATGCTCCCTCGGGGCGCCTGACTGCCTCAGTTGGTTGGACAACTGCCTTCGGCTCAGGTCATGATCCTGAAGACCCGGGATCGAGTCCCACATCGGGCTCCTTGCTCGGTGGGAAGCCTGCTTCTTCCTCTCTCACTCCCCCTGCTTGTGTTCCCTCTCTGGCTGTGTTTCTGTCAAATAAATAAATAAATAAATAGTATTTTTTTTAAATGCCCCCTCAATTTTGAGAGGTCTTGATTTATGTTCTGCCTGTGATCTCCTATCCCTGCGCACTTTCACTGACAAGGGCTAGAAGTCTCTGGAGACATGGCGAGTGCAGCTGGACAGAAGCAAGGGAACACCTGTGCCGGACAGGAAGCGACAGACAGGGCTCCTCACTCTTCTTGCCAAACCTTGGGGAGCAGCATCGCCCAGAGATAACAGTGTCCTCGCCTGTGTTCTCCCTGCCCTAGAGCAGCGTCAGTCCAGAACAAGGTACCAAATAGTGATGACCTATGTCCCACGCTTACCCAATACACCTCCTGTTCTGGTTTAGGCCGTCAAACAACTGCCCAAAAATGACTGGAGGGAGTAACGTTGGAACGGTGATGTATGGAAGTGTTTGAGGAAAGCGTGAAACACGAGATACGTTTAAGGCGTATCTACACTACTGCTGCAAAACCCAGGCTGTTGAGGCAAGTGATTATTTCAATGCAACAGTAATTCAATGTACTGATTCAAAGCAATGCGAGCCTAAAAACAACAGCTGAGAATGTTGCTCTTATGGAAAGAGATGCTACTCTAGGCCCCTTTTTAAACATTTGCCTGTAGAGTTGTAAGCTTTATTAACCAGTCTATTGGAAGTAGGGCCTAATGTAATTATGCTAAGTTGCTCCATTTCATTTACTATATAAATAGCAATACATCTGCTTATGTGTGTGCACAATTCAGTAACGTGATCTGACTAGGTATACAATAATTACGTGGAGAATATTTATAGTTCTGTAAATCCAAGAGGGCACGAATAAAAATGATCAATTTTATTTCAGAGGTTTTTGAAGTAATTTAAACCCATGATCTTGGGGCACCTGGGTGGCTTAGTTGTTAAGCGTCTGCCTTTGGTTCAGATCATGATCCTGGGGTCCCGGAATTGAGCCCCCTCCATCGGGCTCCCTGCTCATCAGGAAGCCTGCTTCTCCCTCTCCCACTCCCCAAGTTTGTGTTCCCTCTCTTGCTGTCTGTCAAATAAATCAATAAAATCTTTACAAAAAATAAATAAGTAATAAATCCATAATCTTAGCTCATTCTAACACACTACAAACATCCATTTACAGAAGGGCAAATGGTAAAAAACAAATGTTAGGCTTAGTCCCTTGATACCCATTCCCAGTGGCACAAATATCACATCAAACTTATCTGAGCAAATGTATTTTTGACAGACATTTACCCCTACCAAGTCAGCTTTGATAAAACCCTGCCCTCCGCTGATAAAAATTCAACCACTGCGTCAGGCTCACTCTGACTTCTTGCTGATGACAGCCAAGGAAGGTCCTGGACAGAGGTACGTCAGCTGACAATGATGATGGAATCGACCACTTCTACTTGTCCCCGACTCCCAAACACAGAAGGGGAATCTGGTTTGGGGTACTTTCTGGGATCTCCACAGGTTTCTGCTATGAGCTTCATAATGGATATCAAATAAAGCACAGCAGAGTTGAGAAACTTTCTCAAAAATCACAGAAGGTCCCTAGAACTTCTTTTCCCTGACCTTCTGCTCAAAGAAATAAGAATTCTTATAATCCAGAAACTGGCCAAACCCCACTTGAAGAGGAGAGCACCGAGCTTTGAGAAATCTGCTGGTGCCAGGACAGTTCTGGATTCAAGACTTAGCCCTGCCTCCCACAAGCACTTTGGCCTTGGTCAAGCTCCTTAGCCTCTGCAGGCCTCAGTGCACACAACTGTAAAATGCGGGGGAAGAATCACCAACCAACCAGAGTGGCCAGAGGCGTTAGGGACAGTGCTCCTAGAGTGCTTGCCTCGAACTAGGACTGCCTCTAACTGGTAGTGCTGGTTGTTGTTATGTCACACGTTTCTGCAAAATACAACAGAATTCTCTGAAGCTTAATCTCTTCCAAGACAGGAAGGAAAGGAAGGCCTCGGTCTCACCCAAGAATAAACTGGATGCAGCAGTAACTCGGGTAAATCTCAGCAGAGACACAGAACACCCCTGGCAGGAGAGTCTCACGTTTTTTGTAGGCTTTTTTTCCTCCATCAATTAGGTAAATCTGAGCTTCGTATACATTTCAGTCCTGAATTCATGAAACCGGAAAATCTATTTTAGTTCTTTCCATCTCTCACACCCCAAATGTCATGGGGTTTTTCAGATAAAGTATAGCCTGAAAAATGTGAACAGTGATGTGGGCCTCACTATGATGCCCATGTCGTGCAGAAGAAAATAAACACTGAATGGTTTTCTGTCTGAACTCATGTCTTTCCAGAAAACAGTTGAGATGTTTTGATTAAAACTCACTCTGTGACAGTTTGAAAAAAAAAAGGAAATATATATTTTCTTTCCAGTTTTACTTCTACCCTCTCTCATTTTCCTTTCGAGAATCTGGCGCTGTGTGGTAAAACAATGGTCTTAATGTGGTTTCTAGTGTCACCTGCTGGCTCCATCGAGAACTACAGCAGCTTCCCGTAGCCTTGCCAAAAGGACACTCACTCATCGCCAGGCCAGGGAGTGGGGCGAAAGGCAAGGCTTCTGTAAACAACTGAGCTTGGAGGGTGGATCAAGGCAAAACCCCACAGCTTACAGCACAATAAAGGAGGTGACAGATGTGCATGTAAGTCCCTATGCAGATCTACTGACGCACAGAGGGCTCTGATCTCTAAGAAGATGAATGTCAGATAATCTCAAAATGTCATCATCACAGGTGAGGATGATAAGACAGTTCTCAGAAACAATAAAAGTGGACAATAAAAGTCTAATGCATGCTCTACTCATTGCAGAGCAGCTGTATGGAGGAGTGGTTAAGAGCAAGAGCCTGGCTTCGAACTCATGACTAGGTGTGCAGCGCTAGGCAATCACATAACTCTGGGCGTCAGTTTCCCCATCTGTACGATGGAGATGACTGTAACAACAACCCCACAGGCTACTGGAAAGAGGAGGTGATACACATAATGCTCTTTGAATAGAGCTGGGACAATGGCTAGCCCATGGGAAATGTGATTGTTTTCTGTTCTCGGTACATGAGGCAGACTGACAGAATGGGGAATGTTCCATCAGAGTGCTCCAGACTGTGCCTGAGTCACAGGTAAGCCTCTTGAGGTGAGTCGCTCTACCTCTCCAAACCTCAACTTCCTCTTCTGAAATACAAGAATAATATGTTTGCTCAAACATAAAGCACACATCCACACGCAAGGTCCTACATCCACGACGAAGCACGCGATCCTTACAGTTAAAATGGTTGGAGTTACAAACGCCCAGCAGACTTTCCAGAAGATGTTTGGCTGGAATCCAATCATCATCTCTATATCTTCACAGAATCTTTGCAAACCTGCAAATAGACAAGTGGAGATGGAGCATGAGGGGCAGTGATGGAGGGGTCGGGGAGGGAGGGTACAGGACATGCCTTAGAGCCCCTCACTCCAGTGCCATTGGCTAGAGATAGTCTCAATCTGGGGTCAACATGATCCATATTATGCAAGAAACCATCAGACAAATGACTCACTGCCAGGAAGATTAGGGCAAACTGAACATTTAAACAGATATTAAGTACTCTCTGCAGTGAGGTTCATAAATGTCATTCCGTGGTGACACCTCAAAAGCTAGGTCGCAGCCTGGCCCAGGCATCTCAGCACTGCCCCAGCCCAGCATATTCACTGGCACCACTGTTTCCGGAGATGGCCTCGTGTGCTTAGCAACCACTCTGACAGCACCAATTGGATGATGGAATCGACCACTTCTACTTGTCCCCGACTCCCAAACACAGAAGGGGAATCTGGTTTGGGGTACTTGCTGATGAGACAGGAAAGTCCCTGGGTCCAAGCCCCGTCACGGTCAGCTGCTCTGACCCAGGGACCAGCTGCTGGCTTAAATCTCTCTATTCCTCACCCTCAGGTCATCTATGTGAAAAGTGGGCACACTACCAGTCAAGAGGTGCAGAGACAAGCCTCAAAGAAAGCCCTCACTCCATCCACCTCTTCCTACTAAGAATGATCCCTTGCACATCCTGAGACCTCCTTGCCTGAGACGTGGGCCCCTTGCTCCCCCTGCTCCCAAGCTCTCCCAGGCCCCTAGAGTTTCTGCATCCTCTGCCCTTAGCCCAATGAGGAGCAGGGGGATTCTGTGTCGGGGAGGTTCCCCTCCCAGCTCCTACTTGCTATCTCTTACCCTATGCCATCCACTCCCTGGGCACCATCTGCACCAGCTGCCTTCCCCTAGCTGGCAGCCTTGTCCTTGCCTCAGCCCAGACTTCTCCAGCCTTGCTCCCGCAACACCTGCTCCCTGCTGCATGCAGTCAGGAAGAATGAGACATGAAAAAGCAGTCTTTCACTGGAGCAGAAACCAGAACAAATGAGCTCATCTCAACCCCTTTACAAAAAAAAATGACACTGATAATATTCTGTATCTTGATCTGAAGGCTGGTTACCTGCAGGTAAAAATTCACTCAACTGTATGCTCAGCTACGCATTCCTTCCTGTATTTACGGTATTAGACAGCAATATTAAAGTTTACTCTTTAAAGTCTGCTCTAGCCACCATCACCGAAATAATGGGTCCTGCGACCTTCTGTGGCGCTTAGTTCCTGCCATGAGCTTCAATTCCATGCCAAGCCCAGACCCAGCACATCAGCTGCCTCTCATGACCATGAATCAGCAGGCTGCTGACCACAGCCATGATGGGGGACGGCCAAGGCCAAGGCCAGCTGTAGAACAGCCTGCCCCGGGAACAGTGTGGGAGGTTCACCAAAGGCAGCTGCTCTAAAACCCGCTCCAAAGTCATCATACTTTAAAATTTCTCAGGAGGCAGCTCAGCTTCCTGTTTTACCTTAAAGAAACCCTGATCAGGGTCGACTCCAAATGTGGTGCATCACAAAGAATGCCAGGCGGGCAGTGGAAGAGCCGAACCCCTGCTCCACCTCCCGTTCCCTGTGTGATAAAAAGTATTCTCTTTCTGAGCTTTTGCTGGTTTACTGGGGAGGATTGGAGAGATCAATCCATGACACAAACAGGGTCCAAGTCACTTCCTTGTGTTCAGAGGCAGGAACTGTGTGCCTCGAGCCACTGACCTGACCATCTCTGCATTTATTATTTATGCATGTTCTTTAGTGTTATCAAGCACCTTCCAATGAGTGGTCTCTGGACACTACCTCTGAGCACAAGTGAGGGAAGAGACTCAAAGGAATAGAAGTCAAAGCTGAGGCTCTGAAAAATGCACATAAGATACCAAGGACAGGCCTCAGTTGTTTAAACAAAAAAAGATTCTAGAAGTTTCTGCTATCATTTTCAATCCTGTTTTATCCCTCATCAGTAGACCCATTCCCAAGAGATGACAGCATACCGCTTGACTGGGAAACCCATTTGATGGGGCTCAGGGTTAGACCATACAGGTGGGCCTCCTATAGGAGGAGGGGAATGGCGGGAAAGGTACTTAAGTTTCCGCAGAGGGGCCAAGGAGCCAGACCCAGAGCTGTAGGCAGGGGTGGACAATGGGTACTCGGTTCCAGCAAGAGGCAGAGTTTGCTGTCTAGAGGCGGTGCTGGGACTGAACGGGGAGGCTTGGGTCCCAGGGCCAGCTCAGTGTTGGGAAAGTCATCTCTCTCTCAGGGCCTCACATGAGGGCTCTGGACAGCTGGCTTCAGCCTCCAGGGGGCTCCAACTCCTGCAACTGCTACGCGTACTGCCAACCTGTGGGCTGACCCTGCAGATACAGCCTAGGGCCACCAGGGGGAGCCACCGGGCATCTTGCCTCCTGTTCACTGCCAAGCCACGGTCTCCAACCCTTCCATCGTCTATGGGCTCTACAGGCTCCAATGCTCCTCTCACCACAGCCCTCCCGTGGCCTGATTTACCAAGTCCCTACCTGAATCCCTCACTGAGTCACTGGCTACCTTCCTCTGAGGACTTTGTTTCTGTGGCTTCCTCTGCCTGCTCTGTCCTTTGGACTGACCCAAATCCTTTTTACCTTCAAGACCCAAATCCTGATAATTGTTCATGGAGCCAGGGACATGTGTGTGGCAACTTGCCTGCTGCACCACCTTGGGCCTGGAGGGGTAAGACAGGCTCCAAAGGGATCTGAGCAACTGCTCATCACCGAATTAACAGAACAACAGCAGGAAAAAAAATTGGGGGCGCCTGGGTGTCTCAGTTGGTTAAGCGACTGCCTTCGGCTCAGGTAATGATCCCGGAGACACGGGATCGAGCCCCACATCAGGCTCCCTGCCCGGTGGGAAGCCTGCTTCTCCCTCTCTCACTCCCCCTGCTTGTGTTCCCTCGCTAGCTGGGCTTCTCTCTGTCAAATAAGTAAATAAAATCTTTAAAAAAAAAAAAAAAGATGCACTTCTAAAAATTCTATCCGGGTCCATATCAGAGGTTCACACCCACTTCCTGTGCTCATCCTGAGCTCAAAACAAGTCGGCCTAGTTCTGGGGGCTGTCCAGGCACCAGCTCTCCGGGAGTCAGGCAGTTTCCTGGACGGTCCCTGGAAAATGAGCACAGCACAAGGACTAAAGCACTTGGGATTCACTTCTTCCTTCAGAACCAAGAAATCTACTACCAGATTTATGGGGCAGGGGTGCAATTTCACCTCTAAAAACAAAAACAAAAAAATGTATAAGATTTCTACTTTGATGACGCTTGTAATCCACACTGGGAAGCCCTGTTTTAGAGAACAGAATTGTGCAGGCATGCTTTTTGTGGCAATTAGCAGCGAGGACACGGAGAGCAAGCAGAGGCAGTCAAAACAGCTAGCGGCACTTGGACCAGGGTTGCAAATGGAGTGCCATCCTGATTGTGCCAACGGGCCATCTGGTGACCCCATGAGGGGCTAAGTTTCTGAAAGAAATCGGACATCAAAAGCAAGATGTTCCCCCCAAGGATACCTGGCAGTCCAGTGGACTTCACTGGGTCCCCAGATTTAAAGGGGGAGCTCTGCAGAGCCCTCTGGCCTGGCCCCTCCTCCTCTCCACATCTGTCCTGTATGCATATCCTGTATTCCAAGGGATAGCCTGCATTTCTTTTTAACCTAGAGCGTGCTGTGATCTCTTTTCTAACCTGGCATTTTCACTATGGAGACCCTATCTCAGGAAGGCCGTAGTTGGGGATGGTTCTGAGACCTCTGGGCACAAAGAAGCTGTTAGCATGTTGAACTCAGTAGGCCACGCTTGTGTGACTGGAGGTCCAGGTGTGAGACACCCCCCCCCCCCGCCCAAGCACCTCTATACAAAAAGGACACAGATGGCATCTGCTGGCTTACCTTCCTATTGTTCTTGATAACTGCCCCACTGGTTATGGGAGGCAGGTTGCTATGGTGATAACAGGACAGACTAAACTGGAAGGAAACTGGAAATTTATTCCTGGGAGAAGCTGGGGTGGTGCTCTTGCATCGTAGACTTCCATGATGTTAATAAAGCTTCCTAAGGATCTGTGAGCCTGGTGGTTGCTTTTCTCATGACAGTATCTGGGGACCAGCCTCGAAGCTACTCCTCACTCAAGCTACACGGGGCGGGTACTACCACTAGCAAGACCAAGAAATAATTTCACACCTGCAAGGCAGACTTCCTCCCCCCTCATCTGGCCCTGTCCCCAGATATTCACTGTCCCCATGCCACACCAAACCCAGAGGGCCGATTCTAGGAGTTTCTGAAACAAAGAGCGGTTTCTGGGTCTTACCATCAGCCACGCTTTGCTTCCCACATAAATTCAGTCCAGAGGCAAGTTTGGAAATAAAGGTATAGCTCTCTTATCTCCTAAATCATTCCAATTAAACCCTTTCATTATCTTAGTAAATCTGGAAAACCTATTTGCCGTGGATGCCTTATGCCACTCAGTTCTCCCCAGCAGCCAGCGCGGCGGTCCCCTTACCGTACACATAGGAGATTCCCACGAGCTCAAAAATGGCGATGATGACGAGGGCGTAGGATGCGGCGTACGTGTCCACAAGCTGGAACATGTAAATTCCACCCTGGTGGGAAAGAGGAACCACATCAGTGGGCCTGGATCCAGGCTCTGCCTACTGGGACCAGCCAATCCTTCCCTGCCAGCGGGAGTCAGGTGCAAGCAGGGACCAAAGATCTCCCCTCGCCTCTACAGCAGTAACCTAACCCCAAGCCTGGAGGCCTTGCCATGTTAGCAAAGCAGGCCCTCGAGAGACTCAGCCGATCAACAGAACAAGCACAGAAAAGTGATCTAACATCTCAGTCTTAAAAAGCAAAGGTCAACAACGGAAGACGTACTGTGAAGGCAGGCGGATGGCTTCATTTTTGCCTTAAGTAATAGATCATTATTTCTACCCATAAATCTGCATTTGAGTGACCTTCATTTGACCTTTAGGTGTCCTTGGGCATTCCTCGCACATCCCCCTGCATCTTTACCTCGCCCTGTACGTGTCTCTACAATAGATGAGGCTTAGAGACCCTCTTATTCCCATTCACCATTTCACAGCTGAAGAAACTAAGGCTGAAAGGTGGTGACTTTCTCAAGGTCACAGAGGGAGCAAAAACAATATATATGTTCAGTGTGGTGACACTCAAGTTACCAATTTACCAATAACACTCAAGATCCAATAGCAGGTCTAGAAGGAATCCCATCGCTATTAGACTCCCCTGTAGGATGCGTAACCAACTGGGAATTTCTCAGGTCAGTAAATTTGGATTTTCATGTACTCTATTTTCCCGAAGTAGGCCACACCTGCCTTGTTGGCTCAAGAAGCCTACAACTCAATTATGGAGATGCTACAAGTAAACTGTAGCGCCACGCTGACATGTTTCCATCTGTGGGCAGAATCCCTAATGACCGGCTGCTGTCTACACAGACATGGCAGTGACTGGCTGCTACTATGAGCCTGAGAGCTAAGGATAAAAGGACAGATCAGCCATCAGGCCCCCGCATGCCCTGTCCCCAAGCCTGTGGCCAGCTACTTACCTGAGTGATCATCGGGAAGCCCATAATGAAGAAACAGATACAACAGCCCAGAGTGAACACTGGCTTGTGTGTACGCAGGTACTTGGGGAACTCGTCTGAGATGGAGGTCACGATGGTCTCGATGGTGGCAAACTGGAATGGGGCCCGGAAAGGAGCAGCTCAGACAAGGCACCAGCACAAAACTCCCCCAAGTCCTTTGTGTTTCCCACCCAGGAAAGTGGGATGTATACTGGGTTCAGGTCTTAGGGCTCCATTCCCCTAATGGGTCTAAAGGGCTTTGTTGCAGTCCAACCCACAAGGTGAGCGAGGGGGACCCAACAGGAAGTGAGCTTGAGAAGCTGCCTTTCCAGCCCCCAGAGACGCGCTCACACTCATCCATCACAGTGTTTGAAGCTTCACTTTGTATTCATGAGATGTAAATTCCTTTCCTCCAGTTTACCTCGAATTTGATCTTCTGCTTGAGGAAAAAACCCTTTTTGCACCCAACCACTAAACTCTGAGTGCCTGTCAGTAAGATTTGCGGCAGTCTCAGCCTCACGGCAATCTCCCGAAAATCGACTTCATATTATTCTCCCTGATTCAGCCCCACAGAATTTGCATTGGCAAAATGACACCAAAGAAAGGAAGGACATGGGCTAAAACCTGCATGCAGAAAGGAGGGAGTTAAGGGAGGATGGCTGCTTTTGCACGATCCCACGAGTCACCCACAAATACAGAGCTATCCTGTGCCCCAAACAGGGACCTCACCATCCTTCATCACCCAGGGAAACATGTGGGAACCAACAAGCCCACTCCTGCCATAGGCTGGGTACAGGGCCCCGAGCCGGTGATCTTCAGGAGGAGCCTCAGGCAGGCATCAAAGGGGGAAAGGAAGGGGCTCACCATAGTGTCAAGTCCAAGAGTGAGGAGCATCAGGAAAAAGATGATGGCCCAGAATGGAGAGAGGGGCAGCCTAGTTAAGGCTTCTGGGTAAACCACAAATGCAATGCCTGGCCCTGAAAGGAACAAGACAGATGACTGCAAACAGGCCCAGCTCCAATCCCCTCTTCCTGGAAGCCCACAGGGACCTCTCCACAGACACACTATGTGCTGCTTTCACCGGTTGTTATTTTCCCTCATTTTCCCAATTAGACCTCAAGTTCCTTGAAGGGAAAGACCAGGGGCATCAGGTCCACACCTCAGGAAACGCAGAGGGGAGGTGAGAAATAGTACCAAAGCAGATTGAGTCCAAAGCCAGGCTGTGTCCCATGCATATACCATAAAAACCACCATCTTTGTGTTGGTGAGTTGGGGGAGCACATAAGAACTAGCCCGTAGAACAGTAATTCTCATCCAACGGCAAGTACAGTCCCCACCCCTACCCAGGGGACTTTGGGCAGTATCTGCAGACATTTTGACTCTCACTACTGGGGGAGGAGAAGAGGGGAGGTTACTGACATCTAGTGGGCAGAAGCCAGGGATGCAAGAGACAGGACAGTCCCCACGACAAAGAATTATCCAACCCAAAGGTCAAGAGTGCTGAGGCTAAGAAACTCAGCAGTACGGGCTAGACAGTGCCCAGAATGACATCATTTCCTCCCCATTTTCTTCTCCAGGGGAAGCTTTTAGCATAAATCATGAAGCCATCGTATCGCTCTTATTATCTTGCCCTACAAAGGCTTGGTAAAGATGGGGCTATGTCAATTCACGGGTAATCAGTTGGGAAGATGGGAGCTGCGACTCATCGCACGAAGGTGAAGAGAGTCTGGGCTCTAAATGTCGGACAGATCTGGGTCCAAATTCAGACTCCATGACTTACTGGCTGTGCAACCCTAGATAAGTTATTTCATTTCTATAAGGCACAATTTTGCCCATCTGTAAAATGGGAATAGCAACAGTCCCCCATAGGGTGTTTATGAGGAACAAATGAGCAAAGGCAGAGCACTGAGACCAGTGCCTCGCACATCATGAGCACTCATAGAATATTCACTCTTATTATGAGCAGATAATGAACTTGGACATTAGTGGTTCTGATTCAGGGTTCTCCAGAAATCCCGCACGTAGTCTTGGCGGAGGACGTCTGAGCTGCCGGTTCTCCGCCCTCACCAAGCCTGCCAGCCGTTCCTACCTGCCTTGCAGCCTCACTGGGAAGATCACCGTGACCCACGTTGGCTAAAATCCTCACAGTTATGCACTTCCTTGTAAATAGAAAACTAAATGCTAACGGGCAGAGACAAGCAGATGCCCGGCGAATCCGCAGCCAGCACATGTCTGGGAACAAGATATTACAGCACCTGGAGTTTTTGTAACTTGAGCATAACAGCATTATTTTAAACCGGAATTTATCAGATTGTTAGTTCTTAATGCTGTCGAGGGCCCTGGGGTATTTAAAATAGAAAAGCTTGAATGCCTAAGACATCCTCGCTTTATGCATTTATCGAACAGACGGCACGGCTAGCCTCCGCAGGCTCCCTACGTGAACCATTAAAGTCCATAACAAAGTACAGTTTCAAACTGGTCTCAAATGCAGAACATGAGGAAGCTCGTCCAGGGCTCAGGCGACAGCTGGGCCCATAAAGCAGACAAGAAGGTCCTGAAATGGCCACTACCGGAGGACCTCGTTGATTGCTTTAACAAGATTTGGCTCTTTGGGTTTTCCTGCCTTTTCAGGGGGCAGGAAATGATTTCAAAACATCTGGCCTACTTCAATTACATCTGCCTCCCTGAAGCACCCAGGTGACGGCATCGTATTCAGCAAACTTAGTTTATCTAAGATGGCTGGGGAGTTAATTTTTACAGTATATTTTATATTAGTTTGTACAGTTCTGTTTTTAGTTTTGTTCTACTGGAAAAACGAACTGACTGAGTCCTAGCAGAGCTTTCGCCAGTTGAGGCCCAAATGTCCCAGAGAGGCCAAGTCCTGTTCCTCTCCTCTCCCATTGGGATGCAGTGTAAGTATAGCCCGGGGGGTCTCTGTCGTCCTGTCTCCTTTAACCACTCAAGACACAACCAGGGCTCTGGGCCATGTAGGACATCACAACCCCAGCCCAGTGGGGGAGGCCTCTCTGCTGTGAAGACTGTTACAAATGGAAAAGTTCTCAGAGAATACACTGTGAACCCTTGTCCTTTTGGAAGGAGGGACCAGCATCCAGTTGATAGACAGACAGTTGGACGGATGGTCAGTCCCTATTTGAGACTGTTCATTTTGATCAGCAGTGTCTGTGAGCTGTTAGGGACCTAGACCCGGGAACTCTGAATCCAATATGCACATTTGTGTTCATCCACTGCGGTCTCTGAGAAGGAGGGTGAGCGAGCATGTCTGCTGCTGGCAGAGCTTCCGGGTGGGTTTGGACCGTGGGTCTCAGCTCCATAGGCAGTAAGGAAGGTGACTGGCAAGTGACCCTAAAGGTTGACTTCCCAGGGACGCCTGGGTGGCTTAGCTGGTTGAGCCTTTCGATCAGGTCATGGCCCCCGGAGTCCTGCATTGGGCTCCCTGTTCAGTGGGGAGGCCTGCTTCTCCCCTTGCCTTCCCATCCCCCTGCTTGTGCGTGCTCTCTCTCTCTCTCTGACAAACAAATAAATAAAATCTTTAACAGTTTAAGTTTCTAGAAAGGTGCTTTTCTGGAGTAGATGACTGAGAAGAACATGCTGCCTTTCCTATGCTCATCACAGAAGCAGAGGACTGCCTGCCGTCACCACTTATCCCACCTGCGTCCCCCAAAACCAGCTGAGATTTGGAGAAATGATGTTGACAAAAATGCCTCCCTTAGAAGGGGGTGGTAAACAAAATAGAATAGTGTTGGGTCATTAAAGAGAACCCTTTTGGGGCTAAAGACCACATGAGTGACAGTAGGTGAGCAAGCAGGCGGTGACTGTGGGGCTGCCCAGCGAGGAGGGAGTGGGGCTGGCATGGACCACAGGCTCGTCCCAAATCCCCGTCCCAGATTCTGCAGAGCCTCCATCTTCCCTGAGAAAATCAGACATCCTGCAAATCATGTCTAAGAACGTGTGTCAACTCAGATGAACAGAGACCGTTGCCCCCCGGGGTCTGACAGGAGGCCTCCTGAGCCTGCGCCCCCTCCCCTGAGGGGGACGAGGCCCCCTATACCTGGCTGGTGCCGATGAGAAACTGCCACACACTAACACAACGTGTTAGAACCTGTAGGAAGTGTTCTTTTCCCCGTTTAAATCAGAAGTGAATAAAGTCTGGAAAGGAGCCATTGCAGAAAGAAACACGGGCAATTGTCTTAGTCTTTCGTTGCAAAGAGAAAACAAAATCCTGTTTGGGTTTTAGTGACATGTGACCCCCAAATCCCTTTCTTGGGGCAGGAAGGAGCTCAGAAGAGTGAACTAAAATGGCCCCACTTCTCAGAACTCATAACCCCCACAACATGGCTGCTCGCTCCCAGTGAGCTCCGCCATAATGTCACAAAAGTCACGAACACCTCTGACCTGCTGGGAAGTGGGGCAGGACCTCCCTGCTTCAGCAACTCTGCTGGGAGGAAATCAGGACAGCTGGGTGGCAGAGGCACCCCTGAGGGCAAGACCTTCTCTCCCCTCCCCGCACGCCCACTCCCCAGGGAGCTGAACATTCTGGACCAGGGAGGGGCGTTCTCTCTGAAAGTCCAGTGTAAGAACCAAACACCCCTAGGGGTTTTTACACTGTTTCCCGGGAGAGGTAATTAACCCCCTGCAGTGTGCCAGTTCTTAACTCTTTGAGGCCCACTGTGCACCAGCAGCACCGCTGAAGCCATAATTAATTATCCCTAGGGAGCCAGCCTGAGAGCCGGCAGCCCACCAAGAAGGTGACATTTCTAGGACTTTGCTCCTTCCTGGGCTGGCATCTGAAAACTGAGCTTGTCCAACGAAGGTACTGGCACAGAGAAGCAGCTCACAGGGACACACTGGACTGTCCTGTCCCCTGGCCTGGTCTTGACACCGAGGCATTCCACAGACACCCGATGAGAGCATGAGCATAACAATAGGCCACAGCCGCAATGAAATCCTTCCATCACAGAGACCTAGTAAACCCCAAACCCTTGGTGGAGTAAGGCTGCGTGGAAATACCTACAAAATTTTGTGCAAGAAATACAGACAAAGTGAGATAAAAGCAAAAGCCCCTGGTAAACTGGAAGGTACCACAAATGTCAGCCGCTAATATAGGGATCATCTGGGTAGAAAGTAAACATTTATTGTACTTCCCTCCCACCACCATCATCCAACCTTCGCACCTGCTGAGAGGAAAAAAACCAAAACAAAACAAAATTGCAGGCCTGCATTGCTAACAAAGCAGAAGGCCCCAGAGCATGTTTGAGTAATCAGCAGAAAGCGCTTTGTCAGGGAAAGGCTGCTCGCTCTGCAAGGAAAGCATCCTGCAACAGGCTGGCTCCCAGCAGCTCCAGGGGCACGAGGCTGCCTGAGGAATCCCCTACCTATCCCTAACAGGTGCAACAGATATAAGGCTTACTTATATGGGGTCGAGCTGACTTAAGAGAAGAAAGGGAAGACAAAGGAGAGGAGAGGGAAGCAGGAATGGGACTTACACAGCAACCCCTCTGACTGGGCCGAGCTCTAGCCTCTCCTGAGCTTCCTACTCAAGCTTGGTGGAGTGTCCCAACAAAGGGACCCTGGGCTGTCCCACCACCCCTCCTGTTCCAGAAGGCCAACTTCCCAAGATAGCATAGGTCAGGAGCTCAGGAGGTGACCCTACCTTGGTCCGCCACGTTCTCAATGTTGACCTTGCGTTCATTGGCCATGAAGCCAATAACGGAGAAGATGACGAAGCCAGCAAAGATGCTCGTGGCACTATTGGTGCAGGTTACAATGAGAGTGTCCCTGGGGAGAGGAGACGAGACTTTGCCATTAGCTGTGCTTTGCAAGTCAGAAGGGACAAGGGGAAGGACATAAACACGTGTCTGTGTGAACATGTCCGTTTCTCAACATGTTTTCACTCACCTGACCAAAGACCTGCCTGAGGTCAATTTTCTAAGCATCAAAAGGCTCAGAAACATTTCTCCTAACTGCCCTGTTCCTGGGCGTCTGGGTTCAGAGCTCTAGCCCCACGCGGTCTAGAGCCAGGGCTCCTCTCCTCAACACAGCAGAGGCAGGACTGCCCATCAGAGCAGAAATGGAGGGGATGGAGCCTTTCAATGACTCCAGGACGGGAACTACATATGAGAGAAGAGAAGGTGGTGGGACCACAAAAGGCCACCAAGGTTTGAGGACAGCCTAGATCTGGAGCACCCCAAAGCCCCGGGGGTGAGGCCGGGGAGACCAGCATCTCCTGAGGCTCCTGTCTGGATATGTAGATTGATTCCTGGGCCCACCCGCCTCCAGACATTCTGATTCACAGATCTGGAAGGGGACTCAGATTTTGCGTTGTTTTTTTAGCTTTACTGGAGTATAACAACGAATACAAACTGCAATACATTTAAAGTGTGCCACCTGATGATTTGATGCACACATACGTCATGAAAGGGACCCCACCACATCTTTCCATTAGTTAACATATCCATCAACAGAGATTTCTTCCCACTGTGCCTTGCCGCCTTTTTAGGGGTCTCTGGAAAAATATTGTCAAGTGACAGTGACCATCCTTCACCTGGGGCTACCATCCGATCGTATCCATAGCTCACAAATGACTACCCCAGGACCCAGCGAGCAGCATAGCCCCCTCTGGAGAGGCTCAAGTCCATCCCATATAGAGCCCCCGAGCCCATGTGTCAGACACAGCACTGCAAGTGGGGGTCCGGGCCAGCAGAAGCCAGCAGCTAGGCCTCCGCGATGGTGTCCCCCTGCCAGAGGCAGCCCTCTGGCTGTACTTCAGGCCAAGTACAAGGACGTGGCCTTAGGGATCTGCTGACTCAGTCCACAGGATCCGTCCCTGGCTCTCATTCCCACTCATGTGCTGCCTCTGGGCTGGCCAGTGCCTCCACATACCTGTAGCAGTTGTTGTGAAATTTGTTGTAGGAAGAGAGAGTGATCAGGCCTCCCCACGCGGCAGACAACGAGAAGAAAATCTGAGTGGCAGCGTCCTTCCAGACCTGGGAGGCCGAAGGGCAGAAGAGCCAAGGTCATTGAAGGAGGCTGGCCCAGGGGAGGGGAGTCTCCCCTGCCCAGCCCCACAGCCCTTCCCCAGGGGAGAGGCAGTCAGGAGAAAGATGACATTAGCACCAACGTACATCATTTGTGCTGGAACCGAAAAGGCAGGAAATTACCTGGGAGATTCTACGCAAAGGAGAGGAACTCACACTACACACACATTTCATGCTTCTATGTCCTGCCATAAAGCTGAGCAGAAGGGGAGAACCCTTTCTTTCCCTGCATACACTCTCAAAAGGCAACTGCAATATCCAACGATCATGGATGCAAGATAAATGTCTGTTAAACTGACATTCATACAGACGTCAGCCGCTACTAGAAATGTGAATTCCTGCAGCTCCTCCCCTTAGCAAAACCGCCTGTGCCAAAGCACAGTGGATCTTACAGCCATATCCTTCTTGAACCTGGCCACCGACGCCTCCTGGGTGGTCACGGCATGGTCCTCATAAAACTCCAGAAGGTCACTCGGGAGTTAGCACTAGAGATTTACATGATTTGTAGAGCAGACCTCCCATCATTTTTACAAATTAAATCCAGTTTTAAAATTGTGCTTATTATATGCAAAGAGAAAGTTCAAGTGGGTGTTGTGTGCTGGCAAGTCTGCGCCTAACCCAACATCCATTCTGCCATACTCCTTAGTAGCAAAGCCATGGCTTTCTTTAAAGGCAGCTATTCATCCAGCACAAGGACTGCCTCCCAGCATCAAGGGCAATCCCATGATTTCGTTTCTGACCAATAATGTGAAAATGAAGTGTAACATGAGACTTCGGGGGGCTCTTTTTTTAAAGAGAGGGAAGGTACCTATTTCCACTTCTTTCCTCACCCTTTCGTGCTACGTGGAATGCTGATATGATGGTAGGAGCTCTGGCAGCCATTTGGGAAGTGAGTGACTGAGAATGGGAAGATGGGAGCCTGGGACTCTGGAGCCTTCACTATGTAGGGTGTTTCACGATGTACCCCGGGGCCTCTATGGCATAGAGGAGGGAAATAAACTCTTATCTTGTTCACACTGTCGTCATCTGGGGGTTCTGTGTTACAAGCAGTCAAACCCAATCCAAGCTATGTGTTCTCAATGTACTCTGTAAAAGCAAGTTTTTCTTTAAGGTGAGAAAATTCACTTATTAAAGAATCCCTTCCTTGGGAGGTTTGGGGACTGGTAATTTTAAAGTAAGATATGCCTGCACAGATAGGCAAAGAGGAAGGACAAGTATGTGCTTGCTCTGTGTCAGCATGCCACAGGTCTGCAATGCAACGGCCCTTTCAATGAAATTGAGTGGTTTGTGCAGTCATTTTCCATCCAGCAGAACTCCATTCCCAAAACAATGTAATTAGTACCAGACAAGTGGTGTGATTGGGCCCAATGCTATGGACAAGGGGAGGGCATTCTTCATTTCAGCCCGCACACAGCCCTGGAGGTAGGACCCCCACATAGGACCGTTACTGCAGGAGTCAGAACCCCCCCCCCGCCCCCACCTCTCAGACAAAGCTCCCAAGTGCACAATGGCCCAAGGTTATCAAGACCTTGGAAAAGCCAACAGCGAGCTACGCTGCGGGAGGAAGTCTGACCCCTCTAGTCAAGCTGTCCCAGAGCAGGACTCATCCCCTGGTTGTAAATGAAAGCAGGAGCTCACCGTGGCATCCGTGAGTTTCTCCCACTTCGGGGTGATGAAGTACCAGATCCCCGCGCCGGCTCCAGGCAGGGTAACTCCGCGGATGAGGAGGATCACGAGCACGACATACGGGAATGTGGCTGTAAAGTACACCACCTGGAAGAACCATCCAGAAGAGTGAGGGGGAGGAGCAGAGCCGCGGGGTGTGGCCACGGTGCTGACGCATCGGAGGCTGACTGTGATCTCGCTGGTGGACACAGGAGCCTGATAGTGAGGCCGGCGCGGCGGTTTCCCCCAGACTCTGCCAGGGCTGGGGATGCAGGGCAGGCCCTGGGACCCAGGAGCGGGGGAACCAGAAATAAAGTCTAGAGTGAGTGGGCTGCAGTGCGGAAGGCTGGGGTCACCTGACCACACCCCTGCCAGCTGCCGGAGAGACAGCTCCCTAAAGAACTACCCAGGGAAGAAAGTTACATGCCTCCCTTTTCCCCACCTCTGACCCCACCCTCTCCTTGGGGACCCCAAATCCACCATTTGAGATGGATCTTTAGCTTAAACTTTCCATCCCTGCAGACACCCTAAGGCAGGCAGCCTGGCGACGTGCACAGAGCAAGATCTTGGAAACATTTAAGTGTAGGGCTGCCTGGGTAGCTCAGTCAGTTAAGAGTCCAAATCTTGATTTTGGCTCAGGTCCTGACTTCAGGGTGGTGGGATCTAGCTCCGTGTCAGGCTGGGAGCTCAGCAGTCTGCTTGAGGCTCTCTCTTCCTCGCCCTTTGCCCCTCTCCCCACTCGTGTTCTCCTTCTCTCTGTAAAATAAATTCTTTAAAAATAATAATAATAAAAGGAATCTGCTTCTGCCTCTGTAAACTGGGCACAATGACACCGTTCTTAAAAAACTGTGGAGTAATGAGCCACTAGTGTAGCCTGATTGAAAACAGATGGTCACTCAGCGCAGTTAAGCTCAACAAGCCTGCCCTGGATGCTGTGCCAGGTGTTAGATGCATGAAGAGGAAGGGACTCAGGACCTAGGGGATCCAGAGACAATGTCTGCTTAATGGGCCATGCCATTTCACCCAGGACACTATGTAGTCCCGGGGGACTGAACTCCTCACCCTGGCAGTTTGCTAAAGACTCACAGAGATGACACCTGAGCCAGATCTAGAGGCTAAGGACAACTTAAGGGAGGTGGAGGGAGGTGGAAGGTAGAGAAGGAAAGTGGGCAAGGCAGGCATGTGAGGGCAAAGGTCTGATGACCCACTATTAGGATGGCGTGGGGTTGAGGCTAAGAGAGATGGAGGGACTTGGGGACATGGGTCTTTTCTGTGGGAAATAGGGAGCTACTATGACGATGTGGGCACACCAGGAGAAGTTCTGAATGCCAGTCAAAGGATGCTTCTGGATTCTGGATGCTCCTAGATTCCCTCTTGGAGGGACCAGAGTCAAGAAACATTTGGGAAGTAACATCAGTAGAACTTGGGGACAGGACTTACCTATCTATCAGACATCTGGGAAAAGGAAGAGCTTGGGATCAGGATTTCATCCTACAAGCCTGAGTTAAAATCCCAACCCCATCACTTAGGAACTGGGCCACTTGGGAAATGACTTCACTTCTCTGAGACTCAGCATCCATTCCTGTAAGGTGGCGATAATAACACATATTCCTGGTGGAACTCTTGGAAGAGTACCCTGGGACAATTCACACAACATGGGACAGGTCTGGGGGCGCTGGCAACAGAAGCGCCATGTTGGTCTTGCCGGGGATTCTCCAGTCTTGAATTTGGTAATAATAACAACCCTCTTCTCACAAGCCATTTGAATCCCTAAAATGCATCAAAAGATCCTTCAAGAATGAGGCTTGGCTCTTCCCAAACCATCCTTGATCCTTGAGGTGGGCGTACACAGCCAGCTGGGCAAGCGCTGTGGGCTCAGAGCCACCCATTCCCACATCCTCAGCTACTCTCTTCCCTCCTGGGGTACCTGCAACCCCTGTCCCCTCGGAGGGAGACCCGGGTGCCACCACACACTGGGTGCACAGACCCCAGGGCCAGGCAGGGGCTCCAGAACGGCCGTGACTGGTAGGCACTGGGTTTTCAGGGGATGAGGTCTGATTCAGGGACTTGCAGAGGCGGGTTGAGGGAAGGTTAAGATTGAGACTAAGAAAACTGTTGGGGTCATTTCATTAAGCATTTGGGTGTATCAGTAAACATCACAAAGACACTTGCTGACATTCCAGCTAGAGAGGTAGACAGCTGGTAGTGTTCCTAATCATATTATCTGGCTCGTTGGAGGGTAATGAGTGCACTGGGAAACCGAGAAAGTAGAACGGGGTAAAGGGGGGTGGGGCGTGCTGGGTGGGTGGGTAGGAAGATGGCCATGTTGAAATGGGCACACAGGGAAGGCCTCATTGAGAAATTGGCCAAGACTTGAAGAAAGTAAGAGGGACCCAACTGGATATGTGGGAGAACAGTCTAGACAGAGGGAACCACTGGAAAAGGCCCTAGGAGGGAGTGTTCCTGACCAGTATTAACAGCAAGGAAGAGGCCGGTGTGCCTGGTGGGAGCACAGGAAGGAGAGGAACTCAGAGGGGTGAGGGGTGGGGAGTGGGGAACAGAGCGTGTCAAGCCTTGGGGGCTTCCTGTGGGACACAGGGCACTACTGCAGGCATTTCAGCAGAGGCTCAGAGGATGTGACATTTCAACTGGCATGGGTTGCCCTGGGGGGGTAGTGCTGCAGGCACACAAAGGAGGCACAGGTACAGAAGTTAGGAGGCAAGGGACCGTGACACCTCCAACTGGGATATGCTTTTGTTGAAAGAGCTACAGAATTTCCTGACAATTCAATGCGGAATGGGGGGGGGGGGTGGCGCATCAGGAATAGCCCAGCATGTCTGGCCTCAGCAGCTGAAAGGGCAGAGTTCCCACTGTGCCAGGCTGCAGCTTAGGGAAACGGGAGGGGCCATTTTCTTCCTCTAAACCCCACCGACCAGTAAGGTCAAGTCTTTCCTGGCTACAGAGCCTGCTAGGCGGGTCTCCCTTCTCTGAGCTGCTACCACCACCCATCAGGGGGCATCTTCAGCTCCCTGCCTCCCTTCCTAGAGAATGTGATTACTAGGGGCCGTGGGGGAGGGCAGTCCCCATCCTCCCCACCTCACCAAACCTGCCTCTACTTCCCCTCAAGCAAAGCCTTTCTGCACACAGACACTGTGAAACCCAAAGGCATTTGACATCTCAGGAGAAGCCCCACCCCTAGAACAGTCCTGGGCTGCCCTCCCCCGTGCGGGATGGAGCTGGGAGGAGATCCTGACCAGTCTGACCTCCACATTCCACCAAGACAGTAGGGCAGGAGACAACAGAGAATACCCTTCTTACCTCCTGACCATGGGGGCTTGTGGGAAGCAAGGATAGAAGGGGGGGCAAAGGAGAAGAGGTCACCTGGGCAGCAGGGACCAGCAGAAGAAAACCACCAGAATGACACCAGTCTACCCAGCTGAGACACCTGTTCCTATCTGCCTGCCCAAGCCCGCTTGCACACAACCATTTCTGGAGCTCCCTGTATGGGTCAGCTGTGAGTAGTCCCATTTTGCAGAAGAAGAAACTGAGACTCCAATTACACATGTCACAAGGGGTTAAATATCTCACTCGGGGGTCGCCCAGTTGGAGCCAAGATCCAAACCTAGAGCTTTCCAATTGCAAAGCCTCTGTTTTTTCCAGCAGGGCCACTCTGCAGACCATGTGATCAGAAGTGGGTGGGGCAGAGCTGGGACAGGGGGGCGACCAGTGCAGCCCTGAGGTCGCCATATCGAAGGAGACACTCACACTCTCAGGGGGTGACTGCACACTTGCAGGACCCTGAGAGTGAGTGTCTCCTGAAATTTTGTCACCCTAGGCATATGCCTGGCCCACCCAGGTTTAGGCTCCAGTGTGTGGGACATGCACTCACTTTGTAGGTGGTGAGGGTGATGAATTAAGAGGGTCCACGGTTTGGTTTATAAATACTGGGGATTTACATTCAAATGTGAATCAGGTGTACATGGAGGCTTCATGAACAATTTGTGCTGGTGGGGGAGGCTTCAGGATGCACTTGTTTCAGGATGTACTGTCAGAGGAATTTAGCTCAAACAGTAATGAGTTCTATTTGGCAGGAGTGACAGTGACTAGTGATGGGAGCCCGCCGGCCTGACACCTGGCAGCAGCCTCCTCACAGCGGGGGGCTTGGAACAGGTGGGAAGGTACGGTCCCACCAGCCTGCGCTAGCTAATTAGGTCCACTTTGTGTTGTTGCCATAATATGCAGGCAGCGAGGGCCCTGAGTGAAGCAGGGCAGCAGCTGACCTTCAGGTGGCCTGCTGGTCACCCCTGCCCCTGGAATTCTAGCTGCTGGAAGAGATACTGAGGTCTCATAGGAAGCAATGAGCCATTCTTGTCTCCAGGGGTCCCGCACAAGAGGAACTGAGCTCATCTGCAGGAAAAGGTGGACATATCTTTTGCTTAGAAATGGCAGTCTGAGGGCTGCCTGGGTGGCTCAGTCGTAAAGCATCTGCCTTTGGCTTAGGTCACGATCCCAGAGTCTGCACTATCTCTCTTTAAATAGATAGATGATAGATAGATAGATAAAATCTTTTAAAAAAAAGAAAGAAAGAAAGAAAGAAAGAAAGAAAAGAAAAGAAAAGAAAAGAAAAGAAAAGAAAAGAAAAGAAAAGAAAGAAATGGCAGTCCGGGAGTCTTTATGGGATTTAATCACAAAGGAGCCGGTTGGAATGAGGAGCTTCAGCCGCACATTCACCTTGGCTTCCAAACAATGTTCTGTAATCAATGACCTCACACCCCAGGGCAAGATAATAAATGGTGATTCATTATTTCTGGTGGCATTTCTTATTTAAAAAAAAAAAAAAATGATCACTGATCCTTAGCTGGCAACGGTTCTCAATGAAGCAGAAGGGTAAGTTAGCAGATCTAAAAGAAAAGCTTACCTGCCCAGGGCTCCTGAAAAGTTCCCACACTAGAAAGCCTGTAAAATCTAGCACCAAGGATTAAATCCTAAATCAACATAAAGAACTAGCTATAACGATGTCCTAAAAAATTATGGACTAACAAAGCTCAAAGGGTCTTAGAGAACATACATTCTAACCCTTGAGTTTGTAGATGTGGAAGATGAAGCCCCAATGCCTCTGCGACTTGCCCACCTGGCAACGACAGCTGGTGGTGGTAGAGATGGGGTAGGGACTCCAGGGTGCTGGCTCCCAGTGGGGGGACTTCTCTCCCTTTTCTTCCCTCACTCCCCGCACCCCGTGCTAACAATGATTCCACAATTTTGTATTCCCACTCTTCCTAATGGCCCCTCCTGGGGAAAGGGTGTCATGTTGTGGGAAGAGTCCAGGCTTTAAAGGGAAATAGGTTCAAATCCCACCATGGCCACTTAAAAGCTGTGTGGCCCAATCACCAAACTGTGGAAAGAGCCAAGGTGCCCTTCAACAGACGAATGGATAAAGAAGATGTGGTCCATATATACAATGGAATACTACGCCTCCATCAGAAAAGATGAATACCCAACTTTTGTAGCAACATGGGCAGGACTGGAGGAGATTATGCTGAGTGAAATAAGCCAAGCAGAGAAAGTCAAATATCATATGGTTTCACTTCCTTGTGGAGCATAAGGAGTAACATGGAGGACAGTGGGAGAAGGAAAGGAAATGTGAACTGGGGTAAATCAGGGAGGGAGATGAAACATGAGAGACTTTGGACTCAGAAACAAACTAAGGGTTTTGGAGGGAGGGGGTGGGGAATGGGAGAGCCTGGTGGTGGGTACTGGGGGCACGTATTGCATGGAGCACTGGGTGTGGGGCATAAACAATGAATCTTGGAACACTAAAAAAATAAAATAATGGGAAAAAAATAAATAAAAACAAAACAAAAGCTGTGTGGCCTCGGGCAATTTACTTAGCTTCGATGCACCTCACCTTCTCTATCTATAAAATGGGAACAAATATCTTTATTTAGCAGGATGTTGTGCAAAGGATGGAACTGAGGCAGGCGTCGCAGTTAGCAGAGGGCTGGACACATGGTATTCAACAAAGCTCCCCTTGTCTCCCCATCTCCCCACCCCAGCCACTGCTTTCAAGGTGTCAGTGTGAGGGGTGCCCAGGTGGCTCAGATGGTTAAACCTCTGCCTTGGGCTTAGGTCATGATCTCAGGGTCCTGGGATCGAGCCCTGCATCGGGCTCTCTGCTCAGCAGGGATCCTGCTTCCCCCTCTCTCTCTGTCTGCCTCTCTGCCTATTTGTGATCTCACTCTCTGCCAAATAAATAAATAAAATCTTAAAAAAAAAAATATGTCAGTGTGGTACAGGGCCCACCCAAAACCTCAGTCACTCATTGTCAGAAAAGTTAAAAAAGCTAATGCTAGTGAAGAACTGACCATACGCCAGATATTGTATGTGGCTGATCTCATTTAAGCATAGATCCTGTGTGGTCCGTACTGTTATCCCCAATTTACAGATGCAGAAACTGAGGCTCTGTGGGTCAAACAGTCTGTCTAGAGCTACACAATGAGAAAGTGATAAAGGCGGGATTTGAACTCAGATTGCTCTAACTCTAGAGTCAGCAGGCCATCCTTCCCCGGGTCGCCGACAGGACCCCTGTTCTCTGTCCTTACCTTGCACCGCCTTTCCAGCAGTCACCCTGCTAGCCTATCCTGCTAGCGACCTGTCTGCTAAAGACCTCTCTGGCCACGTCAATCATGGTCAAGGTTGCCCTGCCTCTATCTCGAGTCGTAAGTGACGTCGTGTCAGTGAGATTTTCTTTGTGCAAATACCTGGCCACTCTTGCTAAGCAAGCACTTGGCCGGGATCCAAGCCACAGAAGGCAAGGAGTTCAGGAAGCTCAGGACCTATGAGCCACTGTTGTAAACATCATCTCAACATTTCCTGCATCTTTTTGCTGCCTTAGAAAAACAATCTAGTCTTAACCACTCATTCAGAGCCAGCAGGGTCCTTGGGGATCATCTGATCCCAGCTCTCATTTTACAGAACGGGAAACTGAGGCCACACTAAGATCAGCTCCCCAAGAAAGTGTTCAGACAGAATAACAGTATCTTAGACATCACCCAACCTGAATGCCTTTACTTTAAAAGTGGGGAAGCCAAAGACTTCTGCAGGAGAGAGATAAAGGAAAATTTGCTTTTTATTGTAGCAGAGAAACAAATAAAAGCTAAGAGCAGATCGGAAGCTCAGCCAAGGTTCATGGCAGATAAAGATGTCCCCACACAGCAAAGCCCATGGGAAACGCAGACTAGAGCCCAGCTCCTCACCCCCAGTCTGCTTCTCCACCAACCTTATGTGATTTGAGGTATAACCCCGGCCTCTTGTAATCCTGACAATCCTTCTGGAGCCCACAGCTCAAGTCCCTGTGGCTGCAGATTACAGGACAGGCAGCAGAAAGAGCTGTGATCCAAAGGCACCCATGAGCATGGCCATGTACCCAGGGAGAGGACAGACTCTTCTCTGCACTGATGAGAGCCAGGTTTGGGCACCTGGCAGGAGGTATGAAGCCCACCTGGGAGGTGGGAGGTGGCACAGAACTGTGTGTCCCTGAGACCCTGGCTGGGCCACCGAGACCAAATCAACTCCACAACCTCTGGTCCGAGTCTACCACCATCACATACATTCCTTGGGCCTAAAAGACATCTTGGGTTTCATCATGAGCCATACAAATAACCCTTAGTATGATTAAATAATATTGGTTATCATCAAGTGATTGGTTAACTGTTTGATGGGGTTTCCTTCTAAAGCAGCAGGAAGATGAGGTAAAATGGTATGACCCTTACAAGAATGTCCAGTGCGTCCACGACTCCTTGCCTTCTGTGCCTTGAAACTGAGCCTTGGGTGGGAATTCCAGCTTCTCCAAAGGGCCGGCCAAGTGACCGCTCCGCCAGAGTGGCCCAGTCTTTACTCAACCAAAATTCCCCTAGCAGGACTGTCACCACGTTGTGCTTTGGGCACATGAAGTGGAAGAGTGTTGGGCTAGGGGGTTGCAAAAAGGACACGAAAAGTCCAGAACATGGCAGTGGGAATCATGAGGAGGAATCCATTTCACAGTTTGGGTCTTTTTCCAGCTTCTAAGAAGAAGCACTAATTGACTGGGCAGTCAGACCACGAAGCAAAAAGCCAGTAGCTCTAATTCTAGAGCGTAGGGAGAGTGACGGAATCATAGGACGCGAGTCCCACCTGCTGAATGAAGCGGCAGCCCCCAACGGGACAGGAAGGAAATGAATCAGGACAACACCATCCCTTGGGAGCTCTGTGTGTATTTGTCTCATTTGGTCTTCAAAACAGCCCTGAAAGAAAGGTGTCTATCCCATTTTACAGATGGGAGTGAGGTCACCTGCCCAGGGTCCCAGAGCTACTCAGGGTCAGCGTCAGAATCACCCCCACGTATCCTAACTCTCTTTCCAGGGCTTCTCTGTGGCTCCATGATACAGCCATCGCTGGGAGTCTCAGAGATTTTTTTTTTTTTTTAATAAATACAAGTTCTTACTTTTCCTGAAGTCTTGATTCCTTTTGCCAGGGACGCATACACAATCACCCAAGCCAGAAAGAGGCAGAAGGCTAATGGCCACCTGATCTCTCCAGGATATTCAATTCCCGCAGAAATCTTCAGCACAAAGTACCTAAGAATTGGAAATACAGAGCAGGGAGGGGAATGAGGAGGTAGGTAGGTGACAGTTCAGCAAAGCCAGAAGCCTTGAAGAAACCCCAGCCCTCCTCACCCTCCCAGTTAGGGACCTTACCAGATCAGGGTGAGGGATGCTCTGATCTGGGTTCGAGCCTACAGCTGTCTGCAAAAAGGCCAGCTGGATTGACCCAGTTCCTAATTACAGAATGGAAAGCCTCTGGTGGCCCTGGGCAGCCTCTGAACAAGGCCAAGTCAGCTCCCTTGGCTTCGGAGCTGCCCCAGGACAAGTGTGACAGGTCCAATAGCGCTGGGGGTCCTGGCCCAGCCTGCCAACAGGCATTCCCGAGGCTCACATCCTTCGACAAGGACGCCCCACTCATAGGAACTCTGAACTCACAAGGATGATTTTTGTGTATGTTCTGTAGTGTTCTAGTCTTTTAAGAGGCTGTATTCCAATTGTATAATTTTAAATGTAAAAACTAGTCATGATGCTCAAGGACTAATCTGCTGCTCTTTGCATTAGCTGCAGTTGTGCTGGGCACGTTCCCTTGGCCAAGGTTGCTGAAATGGAAAAGCAGAGCTGGCTGGCTCTTATCCAAGAAACATAGCCAAACACCGAGAACATGCGAACAGAAGGGGCTGCTGGTCATCTGTGTGTCTGCTCGAGAAGCCCGCACACGCTGGCGGCAGCTTGTAGCCTGGCCATGCTCCTAAGGACGGGAGGTGGTCGTGCGGACACGAGTCATGACTCAGACAATCTCTTCAGCTCTGCAACGATCAACTCCTGCATCCAGGATGCAAGTGATGTGCTGAAGCCCGGCGTTTCTCTGTGGACTGAACAAAGGGCCGGCCAGAATCCAGACTCCACAGGACTGCAGAAACGTCAGCCCAGAACGTTCTGACCTGCAGAGGGATGTGAAGGTGGCACCACTCCCGGATTGGCTGACAACGGGGCCATCCAGCCCGCCGCCGTGAGTGTGGACTTGGGAGGCTGTTAGCAGCGCACAGCTATGCGTTCGAGGACAACCATGCTCCTGCTGTCTCAGCCCCTGCGGCAGTCTGGGCTCAAGAGTGGAGTAAAAGTGGGGCGTCTGGGTTAAGTCAGTGAGACGTCTGCCTTCTGCTCAAGTCATGAGCACCACACGGGGCTCCCTGCTCAGCAGGGAGTGTGCTTCTCCCTCTCCCCTGCTCATGCTCTATCTTTATCTCTATCAAATAAATAAATAAATAAATAAGATCTTAAAAAAAAAAAAAAAGAAGAAGAGGGTGCCTGGGTGGCTCAGTGGGTTAAAGCCTCTGCCTTCGGCTCGGGTCATGGTCTCAGGGTCCTGGGATCGAGGCCCGCATCGGGCTCTCTACTCTGCAGGGAGCCTGCTTCCTCCTCTCTCTGCCTGTGATCTCTCTCTGTCATATAAATAAATAAAATCTTAAAAAAAAATAATTAAGTAAAAGTGACCAACAGTGGAACTGGCATGGGCTCCCAAACCTGAGGAACCATGTTCCCTAAGCAATGCAAGGGCTCTGCCCCACGCCCCCAATCCTTGCATGGGCAAACCATTCAGGCAACAATTCCATGGCATCCCAGCCATGTCAAGCACATCATGCTTTAATAAGGGACCTCTCAAAAGGCGAATAACATTGCTTCTTGGAAATGAAGACTGGTCCCAGAGGATTAGTAAAGACCACCAAAGCAGACCTACAAAGCATTCAGAGCACATGGATTATGTGATCAGACGTCACTTCATCTAACTGCCGGGTCAAACTCTCTTCCCAGTACCCACTCTCTGAGCTCCTGCATCATCTTCCAAAAGAATTGTGTCATCATTCAGCGTAACTCCCCCTTCTGTTCTGTTCTGTGTACCCTCTGAGGGAATACAGGAGAGAAAACCTAGAGTAGGAATTAATGGCAATTGGGAGAACTACTGGGGATATTAATGACCACTTCTAACCATCAAAGTAAAGGCCACAAAGCAGGGATCCACTGACATATGGATTCTATTTGGCTCCAGTGTTATATTTGAATTAGTTTACTAACATTTACAATGGGAGAGGCACATAAAAAATGGATTTTATTTCTAACCTCTCATAAAATGGAAGCTCTAGGGACAACTGGGTGACTCGGTTGGTTAAGTGTCTGCCTTCAGCTCAGGTCATGATCCCAGGGTCCTGTGACCGAACCCTGCATCAGGTTCCCTGCTCAGCGGGAGCATGATTCTCCCTCTCCCTCTGCTGCTCCTCTGCTTGTTCTCTCTCTCTCAAATAAATAAACTCTTTAAAAAATAAAGTAAAATAAGCAAATAATAAAATAAAATACAATAAAATGGAAGTTCTAGAAGCAGTGGCCCACCCAGCTGCAAGACAGTGTTCATGTGGAGCTCAGAAGCAACAGCCTCCCTCCCACATGGCAGGCAGGCTCTCTAGTTTGCCACAGTCTCCACCACTCCCTATCGTCTTGTTCATACTTTAAAACCTCCATGCCAGACCCCTAACGCATCTGAGTTTATAACTCTGACATAAAGCTTAACTGGAGAACACTCCTTATTTACCTGTCAGTGAACTCTGTCTACATTCATCTACCTTAAGAAATCATTCCATAAACTTTATTAAATCTTTCTCATATTCCTGAACCTCAGTCCTCAAAGAACAGAAAAAAAAAATGGATGTAGAGAGCACAAAAGTACAGCAAAGCTGTCATTAAAAATTAGTTCTTTTTAAACTAAATCATTGGCTGACTTCTTTTCTGACTTTTTGCCTCTCTTCCCTTCTCAAGTTCAGAAGAAGACAAAATTCAAACCCAACACCTGGTTTACCGAAGGCCTGCTGTGACCCCATCGGCTGAAGGTCTTGCAGTGCTCTGCCGCTGACATCAGGAGTGACAGCACCACCAATTCTATCCCAACGCACGCAGTCGCCTCCGCTCTCCAGAGCCTCAAGGACCAACAATCTGCTCTCAGAAGCCCAATCAGGGAGGAAATCTTCCTTCCGGGTGGCTCCATAGGAAGGGAAGGTGCAAAGGGAGGCAACATTCCCCCCTCCCCCCGTGGGTCACCCACACCTCTAGACAGCAATTTGAAAATTCATTCATTCACTGGGTCTCCCTTAGAAAGTTAAAAAAAAAAAAAATCTTACTTGAAATACTCTTCACTCCCACTGACAAATGTCTTATTGGCCTGGCTGGTGAAGTTAACCATTGTCAAGTTGGGATAGGCGGTCATGCAGAAAGTTGAGTTCTTGATCTGTATTTTGGGATGGTCGCTGATAACACAGGAATCTGGTTAAGAGAGGATAGAGCAGAAACACAGTCAGGTCTGCACAGAAAATACACACACGTCTCTCTCTCGCAACTGAAAAACAGCCGAAAATATTTGCCAGATATTGGAGAATACCTTTGGGGAAGTGTTAACTGAGTACAGCTAGGTGCAGATGAACCCCAGGATTCTGGTTTATTCATGCTGGAGTCTTCAGTACCAAAGGAGTGCTCCATGCTGATACCAAAGGCTGTCATTTTCGGAGCACTCCCTGCATGGCCAGAACTGGGCCAAGCATTCTGCATGCCTTAGCTCATTAATGTTCACAACAGAGTAGCAGTAGGTGCTATGACCTCCATTTTTAAAAGGGTGGGGGGTGCACCGCGTTGGCTCAGTCAGCTAAGTGTCCGACTCTTGATTTCAGCTCAGGTCACCACGTCAGAGTCATGGGATTGAACCCCGCAGCAGGCTCCATGCTCAGCAGGGATTCTGTTGAGATCCTCTCTTTCCTTCTCCCGCTCCCCCTCCCCCCCATTCTCCCTCTCTCTCTTTCTAAAGCAAAAATAAGTAAATCTTTAAAAAGTCTAAAAAAGTGAGGGAAAAGCTGAATGAGGCTAAGTAACTACTCAAATCACACGGCCAGTAAGGAAGAGAATCAGGATTTAAACCCAGACCTTTAAGACTCCACAGAAAACAAATGGCTTGCGGAAATGAATCTACAATTGAAGTGTGAAAAGTGAAACCTGCAATTGGAAATTTAATCAGACATAAGCAAGCCTTCAGAAGGACTACCCCCACCGAAAGTTTACCCAGGAGGTCACCTTGAAGCCAACAGACAGTACGTGCTTTAAGACACATACGGCATCTGCTTTCCACACACTCATGTAGGGTAGCGGAGGCAGCGCCCCGCCATGTGCTTGTAAGCCTCCAGCAAGACCTCACACAGTGCCTTTCAGTTGGGGACGAATCTGTCCCCCAGACGACACTTGGCAGTGTCTGGAGACATTTTTAGTTGTCATATCTGGGGAACAGGAACAGAGAGCTATTGGCATCGGTGGATAGAGGCCCCTGATGGCGCCCAATATCTCCCAGTGCCCAGGACAGCCGCCCATCACAGAGAATCATCTGTGAAAATGTCCACAGCATTGAGATGGAGAAGGCCTGACCGAGCCCGGGGAGGGGAAGGGGACTAACCATGTGGCTCTGAGAATGCCAGGCACTGCACTGGACACTTGAACAATGCTTACCCCGTGAAATCCTCCTCAGATCTGGCAGGGGTTTGTTACTATACTCACTTTATTTATTTTTTTTTAGAGAGAGAGCAGGGGGAGGGGCAGAGGAGGGAGGGAGAGAGAGGATCTTAAGTAGGCTCTACATCCAGTGTGGAGCCCAACATGCGGCTCGATCTCACAACCCTGAGATCACAACTTGGGCTGAAATCAAGCGTCAGATGCACCCCCCGCCCTTTTAAATATGGAGGTCATAGCACCTACTGGTTAAGCCACTCAGGCGCCCCTAATATGCTCATTTTAGATAGGAAGAAGTGGAAGTCTTTCTGGCCATATTACAATGCCTCTCTGACAGCTTTATAAATATTCATCACTTGACAGTTAGTTTAAATAGAATCGACCAAGATATTATTTTATCCTAAAAGATACTATTTTACAAAGGAGTGAAAAGCAACAGTAACAATGGCTAACACTTACAGGAAGCGGACCAGATACTGCGCTTTACATGCACCAACTAATTTAGGCCTCACGTCACCCCTACGAGGTAGGTGTTGCCACTGCCTATGTTGCAGATAAAGAAACTGAGGCACAGAGAAGGGCATGCATGTTAAGGTCATACAGCAAAACCAGCAGGTAAACAAGCATTCTCTCTCTGGGAGCCATTGTCTCAGCTACTCTACTATGAAGCAGAGAGCAGGGCTCATAGATTCAACAGCTGCAGAAGCGAGGCTGGTGACACAAATGATGAAGGCATAAAATAGACGTGGGGTCCCTGGCAAACCAGAGAATGTTCCAGCCAACCAGCGCCATGCCTTTTCCAGGTGTTCTGGAAAAAGCCACAGAAAACCTGGATATCTACATGAAACCTCTCCATTTTAAAATGCTGGAAGTCAGATCAAATTATTTTTAAATATCATGGAACAAACTACAACAACAAAAGAGCACATGGCCCCCCAGGGTCTGATAGGTGAACTTCCAATGCATGCCTTCTGTGGCACAACAAAGTGGGTAAGACTGGGTCCCTAGGCTCCTCTGCCCTGAGAGTTTAGGTGAATCCCTTTATCTGTCCAAGTCTCTACTGTCTGGTAATAGTTGTGTCTCGCTCACAAGGTATTGCAAAAGCCAAATTAAGTGACACTGAGGATGAGAAAAAATTCTTACAATGCTTAGAACACTGTTGGACTCCATCAATGTTAGCCATAACTCAGTCATCGTTGTTGTATATTGTTATGCTACTGGCCCACCATAAATCACCTACTACCTCCCATCCATTCCCCCAGAAGATCTCACTATATCGGATAAAATGCTAAAAACAACACATAAAAATCTCTTCCCTCTGCTGAGTTCTTTAGTTGAGGGTTTTCAACGGTGTGACTATTAACTTGGGGGGCCAGATAATTCCCTGCAAGAGGAGCTGTCCTCTGCATTGCAGGGCATTGGGCAGCATCGCTGTCCTCTGCCCACTAGATGGCAGGAGCAACCACCCAGCCACCACCGGCGCCCCCATCCCCACTATGACAACCCCAAATACCTATAAACCTGATCAAATGTTTCTAGAAAAAAATCTCCCCCGGGGCTGAGAGCCACTGCTTTTAATGTCCTCAAAATACCTTCTTAATAACATTCTCTTCCTCAGTCTAATCAAATGACAGAGTTCCAGAGAGATTCCGGCCTAATAACTATCAAATATTTACAGAGGGAGCATTTGCTTTCCCAGCAGCGATCTGAATGAAGGACCATCTCCATCCCTTTCTCTCTGTAAGTAAACACAGTAGTGATTTCCTGTCCTCCTGCCAAAAAGTATGTCCATCCCCTGAGACTGAAGACATCGCTAGCATGCGGGCAAATGCCACATTGCTCGCTTCCAGAACTGCCACTGTTCGCGTGGCGCGGCTTCCCTGGAGAGCGTCTCTGGATCCCTGCTCGCCTCAGCAGTGCAAGGTCACACCACTCCTGCGTCACTGCGGCGGGCTTCCCCCGCAACCCCAAGCCTCCTGCAGTATCCCTCTCCACCACTGGGCGGCAGCCGCGTGCTTCCCGGCGCCTTCGGGAGGGCCGGTGGAGGAAAGAGGGGCCCAGTCAGCCACGCTCTGCGGGCCCAGCAACGCGGAACAAAGACCGGCGGTCAGGACCTCGCTATTTTGGAAGCGATGGAATGGGCCTTTCGTTACTAGAGAAATTATTAATAAATGAAAGCACATGAAAGACGAGGGAGGAAAAAGGATCATTAATTACAGTTCTAATGAAAATGGGGCCATTCCAGAAATAGAAACAGTATTTATAGTGTTCCCATTTTAATGACCCAGCCAGCTCCTAAATTTCACAGATCAGTCACCGGTCTCCCTTGTCAGGGCATGGGTTAGGGGTTCTCCGTTACAGAGACCTGAAGGATCGGGTCCTCCTAAGGAAGACAGTCTCTCTTATAGCCTATAGCTTAGAAATATGCAGTGAGCCCAGCCTCTACCCAGGGACAGAGCGAGGGCCAGGTGGTTTAGAGAGCCCTGGCATCTCATGGGTGAGGTAGGCCTCCAGGCCCATAGGACCCCAGTCATGCTGAACCAGCCATGGGACAGACACCTCCCCACTATGACTGAAGGTCATAACTGCGAGCCATCCGATCCCCCTCTCCTGAGACCAGCAGCCCAGGATCTCATGGCAAGGCAGTTACAGGGGAGAGGCTGAGCCTGGAGTGGAACACTGCACCACTGCAAGGGATCTTCCCTTCTCCCCATTTCCTAAACAAGTCTCTCTCAGAATGGCCATTTGGGAAAGAGTCTGGAATATCCCCTGTCTGAACTCCTGACTTGTGCATCAGAGCAGTGGGGCCCCAAAGCTGCTGGTGTCTCTGCAAGTCAGACCATCATCACCTTTCCCAAGTCAACCCAGACCCCAAAGGACAAATACTTCCACAAGGGCTCGCCTGGCCCCAGTAACAGTACAGCCATGTGCAGACAGCAAAGAGAAGAACACATGGAGGGGAGACACAAAGAAAGAGTGGGGACTGACACCTTGCTTTAAAAAAAAAAGAAAGAAAATGAAAAGCTCTTGCTAAGAATGAGATAAAACTCTGTGCAGCCTGTCCGTGTGTTTCTAGGGAATAACCAGAGTGAAAACTGTCCACTGTTTCTGCTCAGAGCTTGCATACTTTTTATGGTTTGTAACAGTCGATTAGGAGCTTAGCTGGGTAATGCCCTTACTCTGCCTTTAATGTTTCCTGGGTTATTGTGAGCCAGATTGGAAACTCCACAAAACCAGGGGCACCCCCTCCCACAAACCTGGCTTAGTCAACATGTGGAGTTTGATTCAAAAAGCGCATGCACACACACACACACACACAAATACACACACACATGTGTACATATACATAAACCTATACATACACATATAGATACTCTGACTATAAAATAAGTAGGTCTCTATCGCAGAAAATGTAGAACAGAAAATATGGTCCCAAGTCAGTATTACATTTTGTGTATTTGAGAGAGAATTTCCCATGTTTTATGAAATATTCATGTTTAATGACTATAGAATACTTCATCCTATGGATGTACTACAAATTACTTTGAACCATGGAATAATTCAATAATTACTTGAATTTTGGTTATGTGTTTCTAGTGTTTTCCAAGGCTCTGGATGTGGCTGTCATGAATAATCAGGTATAATCCTTATCTGTGTCTCTGATTTTTCCCCCTCTGAAGCTAGAGCCCCAGAAATGGAACTACTAAGTCAAACTACTGTTCACAGAGGCTTTCTCTTTACCCCCCAGAGAATTCTGGCTACAAACAGGGAACACGTGGACCGATGTCACTCTGCCACAGCTGCTGGAGCAGAGCGTGCTGGACCACGGACCGTTCAGGAGTCCCGGATAAGCAGAGAATCAGCAGTCCTGATACCTCAGTCTCGGCGCTGCTTCTACCTTTCAATTTACAGCCTGGCACCTCCACTCTCTGAGCCTTCAGGCTCACTCTCTCACGTGCAAAATACTAAGCACATCTATGGCCTCTGGGAACCCATAGGGCTTTTATTAGGAAGAGCAGAGATATCATTTATGAAGCTCCTTTGTAGACTGGGGAGCATTTAGCATGGTGTTTAAGGACCATGACCTCGGGAGGCAGGCAAACTTGGGGTTCAAATCCCAGGTCTACCAGAGAGTTACTTCTATGACCTTGAGCTCCAGTTTCTTCATCTGTAAAATGGAAAGAATAATAGAAGCCATGTGTTGGTTTGTTGTACATTGGTAATATGAGTAAAAGGGTTACCATTGTGCCTGGTGTGTAGGAAGTGACGCTAGCTATTATCATTAAGTGCTGAGGTGCTACAGAAATATTAGTGGGTGCTATTAGCCAAAGAGCATGTTGTTTCTGAAGTACTCTCCCTCCTGGGGGACAGCTGAAGGACACTGATCACTACGTCCCACGTGGTGCCTGATGGAAGTCTCGAGGGAAATGTCCCCGGAGCCTGAATCAAGCCAGCGGCCCTTCTTCAGCAGGCACTTGACTTCCCTCCCAGGCATGATCTGGGAAGGACAAGCAAGGCTCTGGAATGACCTTGAGGTATTTCTGCACTCTAGGTCCTAGGTCCTACATCCTGGAAAATGTTCTAGCAAACCACTCCAGCAGCTGATTGTTAGTTGTGAACCTGTGAATGGCTACTGAGGGGCATTTTCTCAGAGAGCAACTACAGGGCAAGAAGGTCAGGCACTCCCTTCCAAAAATGCTTACGGGCGTCATAACGAAGGGGCCTGGGCAAACTCCAACCTAGTGGTTCTCTGGTTCCTGGGGGAACTTTTAAAACTACAGATTCCTAGACTCTATCCCCAAATTATCCGATTTAATTGGTCTGAAGTGGACCCTAAGTGATAGTTCAATCTGTCAGTTCCCCGGGTGATTCTCACGCTAGCTGCTTGGGCTGAGAACCACTGCCCTAACCCAAGAACCCATCAGCATGGAGACTACAGATAAGAACACCGAGGCCCAAACAGACTAAGGGGCACTTACTCTTGGTCATCAAACTGTCAGAGAGGCACACCAGGGAACCTCCACAAGGCCCCACCTTCAACTCCTGAGCACTTCCAGGTGCACAAGGTTTGAATTTAATGGGCACATGTCTTTGGTTTTAGCCCTTCGTCAGTCTTATTCAAAACCTGGAGGCACCTGGATGGCTCAGTTGGTTAAACATCTGCCTTCAGCTCGGTCATGATCTTCAGGGTCCTGGGAGCTGGCCTAGGATTTGGCCCCCTGTTGGGCTCCCTGCTCCGCAGTCTGCTTCTCCCTCTCCCTCTACCCCCCTACTTGTGCCCTCTCTCTCTCACACTCTCTCTCAAGTAAATAAAATATTTTGTTTTAATGTGAGAATGAAGTATATGTAGTTGGTTGGTTTACTCTCTATGCCCACCACTTAAGGTAGGTATATCCAAACTTACCTAATAAAAGTTTGGTTTTATCCTTGCATTCCGGTGTGTTCCAAGGGTTGTTGCAGGAGCCCCAGGGCAGCACAGACACAAAGGAGGCAAACAGGTAGAAAAGTGTGTAGCAAATAATCACATTGTAGTATATGGCTATTAGGACGGAGATGATCAGCATTGCAATGCCGCAGCCTGCGGAAGCAAAATTTCCAGGGATTTATTCCATCCCCAGTCCCGGGGAATTCTTACAGTGGGGCACAGAGTGGGCAGCTAGGTCTTGGCTCTCTTTTACAGATGGATACACAAACAGCGGAGTGGACTCTATAGGGGACATTCTGCTGGGAACAGAACAAAGCCAAAGGCAAACTTGGGTCACTCTTCAGAGGATCCCAGAGGTGGAATTGATCAAATAAAGGAAACTGTGAATTCTACTGTTCACAAAAGCAGGTGGGCTTCCTGGAGGCGGTGTGATGCCACAGAGAGCAGGATCAGACTGAGGAGGCAGGAAGGCAGGGTAAACTCACCTTGCAGGGCCGGGATGGCCTTCCACACAGACACTGGGCCCTGGCTGGCAAATTGGCCCAGGGACACTTCTAGGAAGAAGATGGGCAACCCGGCCAGAGCCAGCATCATCAGGTAGGGGATGAGGAAAGCACCTTGGGAAGAGAGAGCAGGAAGTGAGAGCCCTGGGAGACCAAGGCTGGCTTGGACCACATTCACCCTCTGGCCGGAGAAGCTGGCTCCCCCTCATTTTCCAGGAAACCTTTGCTATTCCAGCTCAACCTCAGGCACCCCGGGACATTTAACAGCCCTCCTCTACAAAGTGTGAGAGTACCCCCACAAACACACTCCTCTTTCCAATTCCCCCCTAGATGGGTCACTAGGGGTTGTGTCCTATTGAGTTTTATTCCTTTCTCTTCTTTTCTTTTCCTTATTGTAGCATTTCAGTGTCCCCAAATTAAGCTCTCCCAGCATGCAACAAATCCACACCTTTGACTCACTTCACTACTGGAGTCAGATTTGGTGAAATCTTCTGGGCATCTCTACCCTCCAAGGACCTAACATCTCTTAAGGTAGATTCCAAGAGGCCTTCTGTGCAATAACCTGAGTTAGCAGCACACCTCCTGGCAGCGGCCCTGGGTCTGCTCTGCCAGACAAGTGGCTAGAATATCCCTCTCCCCACCACCACGGCCAACAGGCACTTCTCAACTTCCTCCCCACATAAAAGTTCCTTCCATCCTTCAAGGGCCACTCAAATGCTTCCTCCTCCAAGAAGCCTCCCTTCTCTGTCCTCCCACAGTCACTTTCCCAGGCACTGAGCACTTGACAATATTTACTTGGTGTCTTATTTAGATGAGAGCTCCCTGAGGTTGTCAACTCTTCATCTCTTTAGTCCCTGGAACACCCCCCCATCCTCAACCAGGACAGCAGCAGTCTGGAGGCCTCCACATACTTCTGGAGATTCTCTGGGGTTCCTTCCCTTCAATAATTCGTTTAGATTGTTTGGGAAGGCTGTGGGAAATAGCCATGATCTTTGAAAAGACTGGACCCAGAAGACAGTTGCATGGGTCAGAGCCAATGTGGGCATCAGGGATGCCAGAGCCCAGAACGCTGTGCTCCAGGGAAGGAAAGCTGATTTTTTTCCTGGTCCACTCTTTCCAGCTTCCTGTCTGGCAGAAGGGCATCTCCCGACAGGAAAGGTCCAGCAGTGTCCTAAAACTGATGGGGTATAAAACCAGGGTCCTGCTCTAGCCTCTCCTGATGGGGGTTTTTGAGAAAGACGTGGACTATACATTTTTCTGTTCCTGGGAAAGAGGAGGCAAAGCAAGCTCTCCAGTGCTGGGGGGCGGTAGGGGGGGTCCCCGAAATGCAGTGCAGGAAAAGTCTGCCTCCCTCTCCCCATGCCTGGCTCCACAAGGAGCTCCTGGAACCGCTGGGCCAGACACAGACCCACACTTTGAGACAGGGGCCAAGTGGGGGAGGGGCAGGGTGGAGTGCAAAACTGGAGCAGTTTCACCTCCCTTGGCTGAAACTCCCCCTCTAGGCCCATCCTGCATACCCAGCCACTCCCCTTCACCTTCTGGGGAAGCCTTATTAGCATCTTCCAGCCCACCTCCTGCACCCTGGGCTGGGCTTCACGCAAAGAACCGAGCGGAAACCCAGCTGGGGTACCTACATCTGTGTGGCCGGCACAGGTTCTTCTGTTTCCAGGGCATCTCTGATTGCAACGGATCTACAGTCCTCCTAAGTACTTGTCAATGTGTGCTCATTTGGAATTGGAGGGGAGAAGGCATGTTTCTCTATTTTAATCAACCCATGGTGAAGCACCTGTCTCCTGTTTAGGGCCCACCCAAGAGATACAAAAAACAAAAATCCTAGCCTGATGGGGTGAGGGTCTCTCTGGCCCCAGGAGGGAGTCCTGATTGTAAATTCCTAGAGGGGGGCTTGTCAGCGTGAGCAATGTGTGCGCAGGCAAGCCACTGGCTGAGCGGCTTCAAGGTGGCGAGGGCAAACAAGTAGGACCTTGAATGTACTGGGTCCCTCCTCCTTGGTGGGCACACAAGACGTCCGGGGGATCCTCGAGCCCTGGCAGCTGGTGTGTGCCTAGCTGGCCCCTCACCATTTCAGAAATGGTTTTCCTTCAAAAGCAGCTTCTTCCACCCTGTCGGTGAAAACCAATGAAACGAAAACCGTTTTTCTGCCAAACAATTAGGCTAGTCAGAACCTGTCCGGCTGGTCCCAAGAGGATATACGTGTGGGGGTACTTCGGAGAGGTTTTTGAGAGTACAACACCCTCCCCCTCCAGCTTCTTTCCACTCACACCGTGTGCTGGCAGCCTGCATTCTGCGTCAGTCACATACCCATTCCCAAAGTCTCCCATGTAGGCTCAGATTTCCAGGTTGGAATCGTAAACCGTCCTTAATGGGTGCCCAGGACCACAAAGCTACTGCTGTTTAGGCACATAAACCGTGCTGCTACTAGAATATTCGTCAGCTACATTAGAGTTTGAACTCCCCTCTGTCAAGTGCCCACTTGGCTCGGCACCCAGTCCTGCAGGCTGGGTTAGTGGGGGTAGTGGGGGATCAGGGAGGCCCACCTCTCCCCTGAGCTCCGTTTCCTGACAAAAGCCTCCTGCACATAGTGCCCACCGGTCACAGTGGCTCCTGCCCTCCGGCTCAGCACTGATGCCTACCGGGGATGGGGCTGAAGCGTGAGGAGGCTGCTCGGAGCCTGCCCTCCCAGCCCAGTCCCAGGGCTCTGCGCGCCTCCCCAACCCACAAGTGCCCACCCCCCGCCGCGCCGCAGGCGGAAAGACCGGAAAAGCCGTACCTCCCCCGTTCTGGAAGGCCAGGTAGGGAAACCTCCAGACATTGCCCAGCCCCACTGCATACCCCACCATGGACAGGATGAAGTCCAGTTTGCTGGACCAGTTCCCTCGGGCCTTATTCTCATCCCCTTGCTCGTCCTCCTGGGGGCGGAAAAGCACATTGTCGGGTAAAAGCCCTGGGGGTCGATCCACAAGCAGGCCCCATTCCGCCCCTCCCCACTGCTGAGGGTCTTTCCCGGCAAGCAGGCCCCCATTTTCCAACCGAGGATGCATTGGCAAGCAGGACCCCAATTTGGAAGAGAAGATGCATCTACAAGCACGGCCCTCACCCCTCACCCCTGCACTGAGAGTCTTTCAGCAAGCAGGCTCAGAATCCTCTTCAACAGACCCCTAAAGCCCTCCTTCCCAAACCCTGCAGTCAGGGCGCACCAGCAAGCAGGTTTCCCCAAACCCTGAACCTGTTGGTTGATTGCAAGCAGGTCCCTCCATCCCCAACCCCTAACCAAGAGTTCAGTTGGCAAGCGGCCCCCCAATATCATGCCTAGAATGCCCAGCAAGCAGATCCCTAACCAACCCCCCCAAACCCTCAATACACTCCTTCCTCGGCCCTTTCTCCCTCTGAAGTCTGCTAGTCCAGAAATAGAGCTGCGATACCCAAAGCCAGCCAGAGCCCCTGCCTCACGTTCTCTGCCAAAGCCTACAGGCAGAACCTGCCTGGTCGGCTGATTTAAGGGAGGGAAACCTCTCAACCTCAGGGAAAGGCAAATAGGCAGGAGGGAGATGTGAGTGTGAAACAAGAGGAAGAAGAGAGAAGGTAAACATGGTAAGAGGCAGGACATCTAAAGCCTTGAGTTCTGATCTAAACTTTAGCACTGGATAATCCCAGGCAAGCCACCTGCTCCCTCCGGGCCTCTGTGCCCTCATCTGTAAAATGAGAGGCTCAGAATAACTATCCCTTGAGGCACCTTCTAGCTCCAGCAATCTATGGACATTTGAGGCTCGCCTCTCCACGTTCACCCTAAGAAGCTCTCTTAGGGACAGTACCTCGTTCTGGAATGTCTCACTACTAAGCACCAAAGGATGAGGGGTGAAGCCACCTCAAACAAATTCAAAATGTTCAGGACACCTGGACACCACACAGAGGTTCCAGAGACCCAAGTCACTGCTGACTTCTGCCTCCTCAGTCATACCTCATTTCCTATTCTAGCAACCTGGTAAATCTCATACTGTGGCCCAGGCTGTGGGTGGTAAAGGAGATATCAAGAAGTCTCTGGAAGAGAGGAAGGCCGAGATAGGTGTCAAAAAGGCAAGAATAGAAAATGGGCAGAGCTGAAGATAGGCAAATGCTGGGCTTCATCTACTCTGAACATCTGCAACAGCCCCCCCTCCTCTCCCAGGCACACCAGCTCCCGCCTCACCCACCCTCGCTTTCTTCCCAAGCTACAAGGGTGGGAGTTCCAGCCGCTTTTGCCGCAGTGCGGAGGTTAAGCAAGGCATCTGAAATGATTTTCTGCCTCCACCTGGGGTCACACTGTTAGGCACATGCTGTCAGAGGCAGTTAATGTAAACAGACAGATGCTCCAGAAGTGGATTCCAAAAACAGGGGCAAGTGGGAAAGCCTAGGTGTATGTTCATTTCTAGTTCTTATTCTAACAGCTGGCTCCTGTGGCGTGAGCCTGCGGATGAGTGTGTGAGTATGTACACACACTAGAATGACTATGAACACAGTACTGTATAAACCTGAACTCTCACGCAGGCAGATGTCTCTAGATTCAGGCACTCACCACTGGAAGTAAGTCTAGCCCCCAAGCCCAGGGAAGGGGAGGAGACAGCAGAAAGAATGGGGGTGGGAAGGGTAGAGCTAAAGCAGGGTGGGACAGGTCAGAGGAGGGAAGAGATCTGAAGAAGGAAGGGGACTGGATGGAAATGGATGAAGGAGAGAGCCCACATGGGAGAGGGTAATAGTAACCAGTATTAGTTATACCTTATCCCTAACCCAGGATTAGGATTTGCTCTGTGGGTTTTTCATGCCTGTGGTTGAGTGTAAAGGATCAAATCCAGAGGTAGGTCCAGGTTTGTGGGGCATGGAGCTTATTCAATTGAGACAGGTCCCCTTAAAATAAAAGCATCTAAATATATGCAGTTATGATAACAAAGTTAGGTACTGGGTTTTGGGAGAACCCTGAAGCTTAAGCTTCAGAAACAGTTTCATGTAAGCCCACCTCTCGTCAATGAGTTCTCACGTGATAGCTGGTCACTCTAAGTGAAGAAGCTGTAGTACTTAAGCTGTTATTGCCCCCGCACCAGGGGGGGGGGGGGAGGAGCTTCCTAGGTATTCATTTGTTTTTTTATTTTTAAAGTAGGCTCCAGCCAGCGTGGACCCCCACTCGAGGGGCTTGAACTCAGGACCCTAAGCTGATGACCTGAGCTGAGATCCAGTTCGAAGCTCAACTGACTGAGCCACCCAGGTGCCCCTTTAAATTTTTTTTAAATTAAGGATAAACATTTTAAAGAAAAGAGTCATAGACAAAGGGGGAGTCCTGTTTTTATAAACCTATCTGCCTCAACCGCTTAATGAGGTGGCACCCCAATATCCGAGACTGCGGAGGATGGAGAGAGACAGGTAGTGGCAGCTCCTGAGTTCTTGATCTCTCGGCAAGGTCACTGCAGCCCTCACGCCCTGAACTGGGGACCCCAGCGCACTGCGAGCTTCCGAAGCCCCAAAGCTGCCTCCCGCATCCATTACCTGGCACTGCCAACCGGTCTCCCCATCAGCATACGTGCACCCGCCACAGCCCCGCTCGCCTCACACGCTTAGGGAGCAGGAGGCGGTGCGGGCTGAGCGCGACCTGCTTACCTGGGCGGCAGCGGTGGCCACGCTGCCCGGGAGCACGGACGTGATTCCATCGGTGCCCAGCACCACGGTGCTCTGGCTCATATTCACCCAGCCCACTGCCGGGGTATTGTTCCGCTCCAGGGTGCCCTTGCCCACACTCACGTTAGCATCCCCCTCGGGGCCGCGAAGGGCCGTAATCTTACAATGAAGAGCGTTGCCGGGCCCGGTGGCCCCAGAAGGAGTGGCGGCTTGAGCGTTGCGCGCCTCGCTCAAGTCCCTCAGAGCTGCAGAGGCCGCCGGCGCCCGCGGGCTACTGAGTTTGCAAGCCCCCACTCCCGGCCGCTCGGCCTCGCAGGCTCGCGCGTCAGGGGACTGGAAAGTTTGGGCGCCGGTGGAAGCGGACCTGGGCACACGCGGCGGCGGCGCGGCGGCGGCAGCGGGAAGCTCCTGTTCCGGGCTCGTCCTGAGCACGCACAGGCCATCGTGGTGGCCCAGCGCTGTGGCCGCCCCCAGGCTGTTGGCTGGTTGTGTATTCATTTCTTTGGGGGTACCGCAATCCTGCAAATACAATGTGAAGTTCGTGCACACACAAACACACAGAGTCACGGCTGCTTTAAAAAATACCTGTACCAACATAGAAAGACGTTCACCACTCAGATCCAGACACAATATCTAAAGAATAAACTGGAATCTGGATTTTTTTTTCCCTCTCCAAGAAACAGTGTATCTCAATTTGCTCGTCTTGTCAATAACCAGATGGCATAAAGTGGTTAATATTCCCCTCCTTGATGGTGAGAAAACTAAGAAAATAGATTTTTTTTTTTTTTTTGAGGAGGGAGAAGAGGAGGGTGGGAATAGCCCTACAGTCATGAGCTCTCTGCCCTCTTTGGATTTCACATCACGGCTGTAAGATGCCCACCTCCCCATCACCATTGTAGAAAGATTCTTTAATTTTCCGCCCCATTTCCTTTGTCATTCAATAATGCACATTGCCTTTTTTTTTTTTTTAAATAAGCTATAGGCAAGCTGTGGCCACAAAGCTGATGCCCTGGCACCGGTGAGTGTTTCAGGCCAAATCAGTTGTGCAAATCCTGGTGCACCAAACCTGTCCCTACCCTCCAGGTAGCAAAGGCAGGGGTAAGGATTGCGATCAACACAAAAACAACAAGGATCCCACAACAACCATATAAACCATATGTAAAAGACAAGATAGTAACCAGGTTTGTTATCTTACACTACCTACACACTTCCAGATTCCCAGATATGTAAAATAACATGCAAAGTTTTTGGATTCTCCTTCTCCCTCCAATAACTATTCACAGGAGTCTAATGTCCTTCATGCCCCTACACCAGCTTGGGGGCCAAAACTCAGGACTAATTTCCATTTGCTTTTTCTCAATTGAGTTTCAGATGAAGAGAAATGCCAGTGGTGGTTCTTCTATCTGCTTTCTCTCTTCCTGTTGTCTTTCAGGGGTCCCTACAAATTAGCACCAATATTTACTACTATACTGTAAGAATGGTCACATAACCTTCACCTCAACCGCACACATCTCGTCTAACCATCTTTCATAAATGCACAGGTCAGAACTAATTAATTGGCACCAGATCTAAGTACCGTGGCTCCAGCAAGCATTCTTATCTCAATAGCCTCTAGGACTCTGAGCAACTAGCCTCAGTACCGGCACCTGGCTTTCAGCACCCGGGACAGTGACTAGGATCCAGGTTAAGAGATCCCTCCAACCTCCACAGTCTCAGAAACCTCTTTCCCACCTCAGGTGATGCTCACAATAACAAAATACCAATGGCTGTAAGAATAGCTCCCCCCTTCCTCTTCCAAAACACGCAGAACCTTCGAAAAGAAGTATTCTAAACGAATCTGCCCTCCCTCCACCCGCAGCTCCCTCTCCTCTTAAAAGAACAAAAGCAAACACTCACCATGTCTGACACCGGCAACAGATTGAACGGGTGGAGAGTGAAACCGGCTATTGACCAGACTGGGTTTGACTCCAGCAAGAGAGGCGCTTTCTATATCTCCTTGGGAAAGGCCAGGTTTGCGTCAGTGCAAAGCAAGGTGCCCTTCGTTTGACATTTTCTTGATAATACAAATTTGATAAATCATTACCCCCTTGGATTCGAGTTTTAAAGGGACAACAGCCGAGAGTAAGCTGGCCAGTTGTCCCTCCGGCGGGAGGGGGCTGCGTGTTCAGCGTGACTCATGTGGGTCTGATTACTAAACCGAAGCCGCGGGAGGGGATGACAGAAGTTTGCCTCCTCCTAATTAAGGGAAACATGGGAGGGACACGTCCCACTGCACCTAAGGCGAGGCGCAGCCGCCAACAGAGCGGATTGGGCTATGAGGTGGGAGAGGGGGAAGGAATCAAATCACTGTCATGCTTCTGTCTTTCTCTTCCTCTAGATCCCATAGCTGCCTCTTCGATCCGCAGACAGTGGATTCCACAATACTACCCCGAGATCGAGGGTCTGCATGGAGCGCCACAGCTCTGGGATGGCTGGTGCTCACTTGTCCTTCATTTATAACGGTGCACCTGCCTGCGTGTATGCGGACTTCAGATCCTCACAGCCCTACTCCTGCAGTGAGAGGGCTGTTAGACAGTCCTTCCAGAAAACTAGGGTTTTCACTTACAAATTGAGGTCTAATATTAGCCTTCCTATTTTTTAAAAAAGGTTTTATTTAACTGAGAGAGAGCTAGAGAGGGAACACAAGCAGGGGGAGTGGGAGAGGGAGAGAGAAGCAGGCTCCCTGCTGAGCAGGGAGACCACTCTAAGCCAGATCCCCAACACTGGGACCATGACCTCAGCCAAAGGCAGATGTTTAAGGACTGAGCCCCCCAGGTGTCCCTGCCTTCCTATTTAATCTCTATTAACACAAAAGAAATTCTGAGTAAAATTATGATTGTTCTTGTAACTTTTAGGCTCCTCTGAAAATACTTTCGAGATATAAAGAGGAAATTATTTGCAACAGTGACCTCGTTCTTTTGGTCACTTTCAAAGTCAAAGGACACCTATTCTTTCTTCATAGCCCCCTCAATAAAAATCCCCCACAGTTAGGCCTGATGAGGAAGTGCAGTGTCTGCAAGATCCTTCAAATCGTGATCTCCAACAATCAGGCAGCAGAGCTGGGCAACCGGGAAGCCACGGGAGGATAGGATGTTCTACAGTACTGTGGCAGGAGTGGCCCTAAAGATAAAAAGATGGACTTTCCTGTTAGTACAAAGCAATGGCTATAATCAGAAGAAAGGGAAGACACCTTTACAAAGACTAAAAGAGAATTCGTAATAAAACGCTTCCCCTCTCTCCTTTCTGGCCGGCCATGTTGGGGGAACCCCTGGCCTGGGGGGAGGGAGTTGGGAGCCAAGGAAAGCACTCTGTCCCTTCCCTGCCGCCCTCAGCCCGCCCCACTGCCTCGGGGTCAGCTCCGTCGCACTCGGCTGGACCGTCCCCCACGCGGCAGGAGGACAATGCCGCCGAGGCCGCAGGCGGAGGCTGCGGCGGCAGATTGCGGTGAGCGCCCGGGGCACTGCGGTGGCCCCTCCCGCCTCCTCCGGAGCTGCTCCAGAGCGCACGGGTGCCGCGGCTCACTGGCTTGCCCGCCTGGCCCTTCCGAGGGCAACCAGCTGGGACCTGCGGTCTGCACTAGGATGGAACGAGCCTGGGTTCCCTGATAAAGCCTTCCTTGAGAGTCGCTTTGCTTGCTGGGTTACAGGCCGCTTTTTATTTTAGATTGGAGTTAACATTTATTAAGCTCTCAATATTGAACCATTGCGCAAGGGTTTTCCAGGAATTATCTACATTTAGCTTTGGCAACAACCTTTGAGAAGCCCGGGAAACGGAGGTTTAGAAAGTCACTTTCAAACCCCGGTAAATCTCCCTCCACTCTTCCTACGGGGACGTCGCGGGGCCCCAGTCGCGGGCTCTTCGCAGGCGCGCTCCTCGGGAAGCCAGGCGAGGTCGGGGAGGAGGAGGAAGGAAGGCCCTGGTGGGACTGTGCTGGGCTCTGGCAGTAGGAGGGTCAACAGACCAGGCGGGGTCCAAAAGCCCGCAGGGGCGCATGTTTCTGCCTGGGGGGGCGCTGAGAAGCACCTCAGACTCTGGAAGCCACGGGGAAAGCCGAGGGAGCCTGTTTGGAGCTTTTTCCCAAACAGACCCCAGTTTCCAAAGAGCCAAACCAACATGTGAGAAGGTTAAGGGCAGGCCTGACAGCAACGAGCAACTTCCGAGCAAGAAGGCTCGCCTCTGGGTTGGGTAGGTCCACCCCCCACCCCTCGCCGCGGGCCCTGGGCAGATTTCCACCGCGGGCAGTCACGACTTGGAGAGGCTCTGGCCTTCCTTCGTGCATCTGAGCCGCCCCGCCGTGTGTGGGAGCGGGTGGAGCGTCCACTTGCACCCGACTTTTCGGGGCGCACTGACGTCCCAGGTTGGGGCGGGAGCCTGGAGTACTGCGGCCCCGGGCACAAGTGACGCTCCCACCCCCGCTCAGTCCCTGGCCTGACGTGTCGCCAGCGGGCCCTCCCCGGTCAAGTGCGCACTTGGGTTCCCGCGTGGCGCCCATCACGCGTCAGGCCCTTCCGAGGCGGTTGACGCGCAGGGAAGGCTGCGGGGTGGGGGCGTGGTGATGGAGGCGCTGCTTGAGCTCCCCACCTCTCCCCACTTCCAGCCTCAAGATTTTAGAAAGGAGGGGCTGCGTTCCGCGTGGAGGGACGGTCGGGACGGGGAGGCCGAGAGGGGTCGCTGTGAAGCCAGCGCGGAGGCGGGCTGGCGGCCCCGGGAGGGCAGCAGGGTGGGGGTGCGAGGGCGGGAGGGAGCCGGCGTGGTGAGGCTAGAAGCCCGGGGCCGATGTCCGCCGTTCCTCAGTGTGTCCGCGCTTGGGCAGCGCTGGGATGGCGCCGCAGTATTAAAAATGAATTAGAATAAAAGGTGCAGGTCTGCGGACTCGGGCCTCCCGTCCCCGCCCTCCGGGGCGCCTGTTTGCAGTGATAATCCCGCCCGCGCGCCGCTGCGGAAGAGGCAGTAAATCCGCATCCATCACCGCGTAGCCATTCGGTCGGAATTAACTAGTCACTATGGCCTTAATTACTTTGTCAAAGATGAAAAATAGTAATTGATTTCGCCCTCGATCACTTTGCCCCCCGCTCCTTGCAGATAAGCAAATAAATAGCTATTTTGTGAAAATCCGTGTCTATCCGGCATTTGCAGAGGAGGGAGTGGCGTCCACTGAAGAAGGGGCCATCCCCGCCCGGTGTTAGCGCCACGACAAGGGGGCACAAACTGGCACCCAGGCAGGAGACGGCCTGGAGTGCTGCCTGACGCGTTCAAGGTGCTGCCCTCCGACCCCCGAGGGAAGAAGACAGGAGGGAGAGGAGCCGGCGTTTTACCAGAGCCTTCTCTGGGGTTAGCGGGCATTGGCGGTACCAACCTCTCCTCCTGCGGACAGCAAGTGAGAAAGAGTGGAGGGGCTAGTTTGAGAGAAAGGCGAAAAAACTTGCCTCAGGCCAGCGGGCAGAGCCACGACTTGAGCCCAGATCTGTGTGGACTCCAGTCCACCCCACCACTCGGGATATAATGTGAGGGCCAGTGTTGGCGTTCGGATGATTTTGAGCTGTAAACACCTTAAACCTCTATAGATAGTGGGTGCCAGGGCTCACTGTGGGTTTCAGGCCAACAAGGGAGTTTCTTAAGAAGCCCTGCAGTATTTTTGTCCCACTTGCCCACTACGGCCCACTTGCTCTGCACTGTTGTTTTGTGCTAAGAATATGGACTCCCTGGACAGACTTGGCCACCTCCCAGCCTTTGTGACCTTGACGGTAAATTCTGGATCTTTAAAATGAGGATGATGAGAATATTAACCTACCTCAACGGTTGTCTGAGGATTAAATGAGAGTAGGCATGTGAAGTGCCTACAAGGGTCAGCTGCCTGGTTTGCTATCAATAAGCAATTATTATTCAGGCTGGAAAAATTATGTTCAAAGCCCATCAGATTTAGCAAATAAAACAGTTACTTTTCCCTGGACCAGAAGGTTTAAAATGGGTAGACATGCACAGAGGAGAAAGCCTTACAAAGTAGATAATCATTTTGCAACATTTTCCCTTCTTATTCAGTGGTTTGGTCATGTAATAATCAAATACTTATCTTCATTAAAAGAAAACTGGGATCATCCTGAAAAAGTACCCAAACACAGAGCCTGCTATGAACGTGTCCTGAGACACCTTTTGTTTAGATTAGGTAAATCTAAAGAAAAATGGCAGATGGTAGGAGCTTCGCAATGAGTTTTGCTGTCCAGTTCTTATCTGGACCTTGGGTGTCAGGGTGAACTGAACTAATCAAGGACAGCCTCCCTCACCAAGGCATTTCAGTAGAGTCCGAAGTTGGAAAAGAGTGGCTCAGCTAAGTGACTAGTCTTCCTGCAAAATGTAGGTTCCAAATCCTGAGACTCAGATAGGCAGGCTGCTTGTTCCTGAGTCAGCAGTAGGGATGATTCTCACTTCACTGCAGTAAAACACAGGGCAGTGGGCGCAGGCGCAGATGTAGATAAGTTTAGAACAAGCTGCAGAGGACATTCAAGGTCATGTATAGTCCCACATGTCTCCCTTACCAGTGAGAAAACAGAGGTTAAAGGAGGAAAAGTGAATGCTCAAGGTCACTTGCAAATTAGAAACAAAGTCTAGTAGCTTCTATTCATTTAGAGAGAGAGGAAAAGAAAAGGACTGCACTCTTCTTTGATCCAGCAATCTCACTCTTGGAATCTACCTGAAGAAACAATGGCTCAGGGTAAGAATGTGGATTATAGTGTGGTTGATTTAAAGAAGCCCAGGGAAAAAATATCCACCATTAGATAAATAATATAGCTAAAATGTGGAATGATTTGCAGTTGTTAAAAAGCATGATTTAGAGTCACAAAGCTCAGACAGATTTTCATGAGGAACTGTGTGAGAAAAGCAAGCTGCATTAAAAGGTGTATAATACGATCCTACTATGTGAGAGAAAGACAGACACAGAGACGAAGAGACAGAGAGAGAGAGAGAGATCCAGTACAATGTGAAACACATACCCACAGTCAGTGTGCACTGGGGTTAAGTTGAGTGGAGGAGAGAGGAGAAGAGGTAAAAAAACAAAAAACAAGAAACAGGAAAAAGGGGAAAGACCATACTTTAAAAAATGGTTGTAACTGTCCTATTTATCAATTATGTAAAAAAAAGTATAAACAATATTTTTAAAATTCAGCCCTAGAAACTACTACTTTAATTAATGAGTATTCACCAAACAGGCTACTTCTATTAGAAAGTATTCAGCCTCCATCTATTTTACTGTCTTCCTCCGAGGAGCAGAGCTCAGAAAAATAAATTCAGTTAATTAAGAATCTGAGCCACTAAATATTTGGCTAGTCTTCCTTTTAAAGTCCTGGCATTTTTATCTCCTAGCTCTGCTGGGCTGGAACCATTGGAGGACACAGTCTTGGAAAATATGAAGATGATCTGAGCCTCCCATCCCTATCCTTATAATGTACATTCAACTATGAAATAAGCTAAAATTATACTACACTGAAAATTTCCAGTTTCTAATTCTTCCATAATGACAACATTGATGCTATCTGGTAAACAACATATTCACTTCTTTCCTCTGTTCCTTATTCTCATCATTCTTCAGGTAGTCCTGTTTAGAAGTTGCATATGTTTGATTAACTAGCTCATGTTCTCCTTCCAAATTCAAGCCTTCCCTGTTTATCCATCTGCTCAAATTCCCCAAACCCCACAATGGAAGATAGCAGCCTTGTAACAGAGGTCAAGTCTCAAATATATTCATTTATTGGAAATACGAAATTTCTAATAAATGAAGTGCAAGAAAATTGTTGTTTTATGCCTACAGTTTTAGTAAAAGAGATTCTGTTTTCTCTTGAATGTTCCTTCTCCCCCTGGCCTTCTGTTCCTGTCCTAGTTAGGGAGATTTTTTTAAAAAATTGAGTTCAAAGTCATGCAAACCTAGCAGGAATTCCCACAAGTAGAGCGGAACAGATGTTGGGAAGAATCACTATAAAAGCAATTGATGGAGTTAACCAAGGCATTGAGTTGAATCTGAACGAGGTTCAGAAAGGCACAGTGTTGAAGACAATGGTCCAGGATATGGGACTTTGAAAATTCAAGATTCTTTATACCAGTAGGTAACACAGGTAAGTTTCAGGATCTTATGGTTTTGTCACTTGGTGGTCTCCTTGTAAACTGGGCTTAAGGGGCCATGGACATCGGCACCAAATTTGGTAGTTGGTTCCAGTAATCCATAGCACTCAATACAGCGCAAGACCGTATTAAACAATGGCAGCTCAGCCTACAATCTTTGAAAGACAGCCCAGAGTTAATTTATCACGATGATAGTGTCTCCTGGGATATGACCATTAGAGTCTAGAAATGATCCATGAAATCTTTTAACATAATCTCTTAGGGTCTGCATTCCCTTTCAGAGTGTTTCTATTTTGTTTCTATTTTCAGTCTTAAGGTGTTCCTGGGAGGGATATGTTGGTCTTTTTCTGATAATTTAAAATTAGACCTAAGTCTCCAGTTTGAATCCAAGTTCAGCCACTTGGTAGATGTGTGTTCTTCAGTGGGTACTCATCTTGAGCCCTGCTTTCCTTTTCAGTCAAAGGGGGTTTCTGTGGTGATTAAATGAGATGAAGTGGCTCAAAGAGCTCCTTTTACCTTGAGATATCAGGTTTTAGTGGGCTTGAAAGTTACTACCTGAATTGTGACACTATTATTCCCCTAAATAAGTAACAAAATGATTTCTTTCTGTAGATCTAATATCACTGGATACTTGTCCAGGTATTATTCTCCCTGTCTTTTTTTTTTTTTTTTTTTTTTTTTTTAAGATTTTATCTATGTATTTGAGAGAGCAGGAGAAGGGGGTAGGGCAGAGAGAGAGAGGGAGAAGTATGTTCCCCGCTGAGCCAGGGAGCCTGAAGAAGCCCCCAGGATAGTGACCTGAGCTGAAGACAGACGCCTGAGCCTCCCAGGTGCTCCCTCCCTATCTTTCTTGATGGGAAATGATCTTTGCCTGGTGAATTTTGTTTGTTTGGGTTTTTTTTTGGGGGGGGGGTTCTTTCTTAAAAGTTCCAGGCCCAGTCCTATCTATGCCTCTGCATCTGCAGTATTCTTTGCCCAAAATGTTCTCCCTCCAGAGTGAATTCCTAACTATACCTTTAGACCCATTGCCCGAAATGTATCTCCTCTCAGAGGCTTTTAATGAACGGAGTTACTATCTCCATCCTGTGTGCTTCTCTAGCACTTAGGGCATCTTAATTATGTCCATGTGTGTCTCTTCTGCTACAGAAAAGACACTAGCCACCGTGGCTACTTATGTTTACGTTAAAATTAAGTGAAAATAAAATAAAGTGTAAATTTCATTCTTCAGTCACACTAACCACGTTCTTAGTACCCAATAGCTACTTGCACTGGACAGTGCAGAGGACATTTCAATCATTGCAGAAAATTCTATTATACAGTGCTGTTCTCAATTGTGAGCACGTCAAAGGCAGAAGAGTTTGATTTTTGAAAAGCCCTGTACTTCTACTTGTACTGACACCCTGTAGGCAGTTTTTCGAAAAAGTGCCTTAAAAATCATAGCATACCCTCCTTTCTTCATGTCCTTACTGCCTTCTCTAAAACATATTATTTTGTATTTTAGGTTTTTTAATTTTATTTTTATAATTATAAAGTCAATACATGTTCATTATAGAAAATTTGGAAAAGCTCGAACGTAAAAATATATATTCCAATCACTCAAAAATATATCCTATTAACATTTTGCCATAAGACTTTCTAGAATTTCATTTATAGAAAGATGGTTTTTGTTTTTACAGAATTGAGATAATGTTGTTCTTTTGGGATCTGCTTTTTTTTCACTTATAATACATAATTGATATATCTCTGTCCTATTGTCATAAAATCTACATTATTATTTTTAATCATTTTTACTTGCCAGAGATATTTCATCATATACAAGTACTCAACAATTTAACTAATAGGCAATTATTTCACATTTGGATTGTTTCTCATATATGTATTATATATATATGTATATATAATTTATATAATAGAGAGAGAGAAAGGGGAGGAGGAACAGAGGAAGAGAGTGAGGGAGAGAAAGAATCTTAAGCAGGCTCCTGCCCAATGGGGAGACTGATGTGGGTGGAGCTCCATCCCACAACCCGAGATCATGACCTGAGCTGAAATCCAGATCCAGACACTTAACTGACTGAGCCACCGAGGTGCCACCGGTTCAGTATTTATTACAGATTATCTATAAGTTACCATTTAAAGGAATTGCATGTTTCTGAAAATTGGATCTATCTTATCTGGACCTTTTTTTTTTAATTCTGCCTCAAGACACGGACCCTGGGATCGTGACCTGAGTACCGGGCACTGTGCTCTGGGGTTTGTCCCCATCCTTCTCCCCAGTGATGCCCAGCAATCTGTGAATACCTCTGGCTATAAAAAATGCCATGGAACAAAAAGCCATAATGTGTTTCCATATAGATTAAATCAGCTTTTTCTGTAGCATAAAGGAATTTTTTAAGTGAAAAGAATATTACTTGGTAACTATAAATATTTGTAATGGTCAGTATACACACTATCCAAATTTTACAACTATTAGGACCAAACAAATAAGCCCATCTGTTTACACAGGATCTAATTAAACAGTTGTGAGAAAAAATGCAAACATTATTGAAATGGGCAGGATTTGTGAATGCTTCCTCTGCAGTGGAAATGCCTGATTGAGGGCTCCTCTGGTTTTTACAGATTATATGGATGATGGCATGTTTTTCCAAGTCATTAACTTGGGAATAGCTTTGGGGCCAAATGAGAAGCTACATCCAAACCATTCTAAGAGTCTGAGTGATTGGTGGAGCTGACAGAGAAAAGACCCTCAGCCATTCACTGATGTGGGAGCATGTGGGGAGTGTGATTGCCTATGACAACTCATGGTTCAGTGATTGCTTTGTATCATGAAAGCCTGGTTTCACTGATACTAAGAGAAAAAAGTGGGTGGTGTCCTCACATGGGTTATTCAAGGTGACTCTGTCAAAGATATTTCCAATACTTTTTTTCCCCTTTAGAACTTTATTGTGTCATTTTGGGCATTAAGATGTTTTTAAAAATTATATTGTAGTAAAATATAAGCAGAAAGAAGAAAACAAACATCATCCCCCATGACTCTTTTATTTGCAAGGGACAGAAACCAATTCAAAACTATCTGAAGCTTAAGTAATGCCTAGGTCAAAGTCAAAATGGAGCCAACTTCAAGGTGGGCTGGATCCCAGGCTGCCCACAGCATGAGGATCCTCACTCTGAGTTCTGGACCCTGTTAGTCCCTCTATCACGTGTTTTCAGCCTCACCCAGAATTCTATGTACCCGTGTTTTTAGACTGTCATCCAAGGGGAAAGAGAAAGCTGCATCTCAGCTGTGGTTTGGGAAGCTCAGGGAAAGGACTCTAAGAGGCCAGACCCTGAGAAGCCTTTGATGCAGGAGGTTATTTGGGTTATCAGGAGCTGAGGGAGCAAGGAAAGTAAGACAGGAATGGGAGAAGAGTCAGTAAAGAGAGTGTTAGTGAGTTACACTGTGGGCCATTGTGGTTTAGGCCCACTGTGGTCCCTCTGAGGCACCATGTCAGAATTTTCCCACCACTGGGGGGAGGAAGGTAGGAGGGACAAGGAAGGTAGGAGGCAATTTGTCACAGACCTTCATCCCTTACTGGCTGAGGATTGTCCCTGAGGTTGTTGATCCCCAGCTCTTGTGGGCACTCTGCACTTGAGATGGGCAAGTTTCCATAGCCCTGGAAAAATAAATACATGTCTAAAATGGAGATAATAAGTCTTGCCTAGCTCTCAAAGCTGAGGTAAAGATCGAATAAGACAATAGAACTGTGAGAGCTAAGTAAACTGCAAAATACCATGCAATCATAAGAACTTGAATCTCTACTATTCTACTGTTTGTGGACCTGAGGCCCACAGATTTATTCTCAATCACACAGGTGTCCACGTAGGCGTGCATGTTGCAGAACATGGGTGTTTCTGGAAGAGGAGCATGATCAAGAAGGTCACTTATCTAAGGATGGGACTACAGATGGACCTCAAGTGAGGAACGTATTCCATGAGCCAACTGTGGCAATCTGCTAGCTGTATCCCCACTATTTGTTTTCTTCTTCTATAGTAATTGCATTTAGCTGGGCACTTGGAAATCCAGTTAAAGATGACATATCCAAATACTCCTTATAGCTCAGTGAGCCCTTGTCACTAAGTTCTAGCCAATGGGATATGAGCAAATGCTGTGTGCCCTCAAGGTCTTGCTTTATCCCTGAGCATATACCCCTCCCTCCTGTTGGCTGAGAGAGGATGAGAGTGGCAATCACCACTTTGGACTCACAAGTAAGAGCAACGTGTTGAGCATGGCTGGGCTGCCTTAGCTTTGACATAAAACACAAATACATTTCTCTCATTTAAGCTGCTGTCCTTTGGGGTTCCTTTGTTATAGAAACTTAAGACTTTAACATGCTGCATGTTCCCTACGAGTGAAACTGAGCCTACCCCAGGTGCAAGCAAGAGTCTTCTGTCCAACTGGGGCACTGTCCATGCAAGAGACTATAGGATTACCTGCCATTCTGGTTGATTGGAAGACCAATGGGTGCCATTTTTCTTGAACACCATTTTCTGTCAGCCTGGCCTGCCAAGGTCACTTACAAGAGGCAAGCAGCGTCTGCATCCAACTGAGGGTAGAGCATGGGTCCTCACTACTCTAGCATTCTGTGCTGCTGTTGGGCTAGCTCCCATCATTAGTTGTACCCCACGCATAATGACAATAGGTCTCTGCACGCCTGCAAGGATCAGGACTCTGAGTTTGGTATGTTGTATCCATAGCCTTAAGACAGGTGGTATTTCAGACCAAGAAACAATCTCAAAAGTTGAGTGAGTCACATGAGGTTATACAGAGCCGAGGTATCAAGACAGACTGGTGTCAATGTATAGCCTATGCTTCTTCCACAGGCTTAGCCTTCAAATAAATGGCCTACTTCCAAGTATGGGTTAAGGCTGTTTAACCAGAGAAAGCTGGCATCTGCACATTGAGATGAGAATCCCAGTGTTTGGAAGTACCTTCCCAAAACCATTCAGTAACTGCTGCCCAGCTTCGAGGCTTTTATCTTTTGAGAGGATTTTTACTCTCTGGAAGCAAGTGTGACCATGCAGGCATGAGCATGTGTACTGGATACTTCAGAGATCTGATGAAAGTTCTGGAAATATCTACACTGTTATAGGTTGAATTGCATCCTCCCCTCAAAATATTTTGTAGTCCTAAGTCCCAGGACCTCAGAAGGTGACCTTATTGGGAGGTAAAGTCTTTACAGAGGTAATCAAGTTAAAATGAGGTCTTTAGCATAGGTCCTACCCCAGTGTGACTGCTATCCTCACAAAAAGGGAAAATTCAGACATGGAGACAGAACACCTAGAGAGGAGATCTTGTGAAGGATTACAGAGAAGATGGTCATCAAAGGAGGCTTAGGACAGATTCCCCCCTCACAGTCCTCAAAGAAACCAGTCCTGCCAAATGATACCTCGATCTCAAGTGTCTACCCTGCAGAACCGGAGGGGATGCATTTCTGTTTTTGATGCCACCCAACCTGCAGTCTGGCAAACTGATCCACAATGACACACACATACCTACACCTCGAGTTCTACACACAAATTCTAGGGATTCATACTTCACTCCCTGGTGAAGGACCCCACAAAGCTCTATTTCCTGAAAACATTCCAATGCTCCTAACAGTGACAATACTAACAAAACAAAGGACAGCTGTTTTAAAGCATTGTTTGGAGGGTTTGCCACATATGCAATCATTTAATTTTTCCAAAAACCCCAGCAGCCACAAGAAGCAAAAAGAGATTTCAGTACCTGGAAGTGAGATGCTTTTCTAATAAATCCCCAATAAATGTGCTGGTTTAAAACAACAGATATTTATTTTCTCACAGCTTCGGATGCTGGAAGACTGCAGTCAGTATCCCTGAGCTACAGTGAAGGTGTTTATATGGCTGTTCTCCCTCCACAGGCTCTGGGGAGAATCTACTCCTGCCTCTTCCAGCTTCTAGAGGCTGCGAGCATTCCTCAGCTCAGAGCCGAGTCTGTCTCCACATTACCTTCTTTGTGTGTGAAAAATTTCACTCTGCCTCCTTTTATAAGGATACATGTGATTGCCTTTAGGACCCTTCTGGATAACCCGGGATAATCTCACCATCTCAGCATTCTTAACCTCATCACATCTGCAGATTTTTTTTCCCTTTTTTTTTCTGTATAGGTTCCAGGGATTAGGACATGGATATCTTTTGGCAGGGGAGGGGGGGCATTTTTCAGCTTCCTGTTAACTGTCCTCTGGCCCTCAAAGATTCACATCTATCTCACATGCATAATAAAGCCAGCCCACCCCAACATCCCCCCAATTTCAACCCATTAAGGCATCAACTCAAATATGAAGTCTCATCTAAATATCATCCAGTCAGAAGTCCCAAATCTCATCATTTATATCACGAATATCAGGTATGGGCGAGGCTTTGCATGATCCATCCTAGAGCAAAATTCCTCTCCATCTAGGAACCTGGGAAATTAGAAAACAAGTTATTTACTTCCAAAATACAATGGTGGGGTAGGCAGTTACTGACCTCCCCATTGCTCAAGGGAGAGGATGGAAAGAAGAAGGAGGTCAACCTTGCAAAATTTCAAAACCCATAAGTGAAAATTCCACCAGCTTTCAAGGCCTGGGAATAACCCTCTGTGGTGGAGGCTCTGTCCTCTGGGCCCATGACCTGACGCGTGTGCTATTACTATGTTCACTTTACAGAAGAGAAAAAGGAGGCACAAAGAGGCAGAGCCCTGCATAGATCCTATAGCTAGTGAGAGGCTGAGCAAGGTGAGGTGCAGGGACTCCCTCTGCAGATGTCCTCTGGGTTTATGGAGGCTCCTAGAAAGGGATGAGGATTTTTGTTGTCACAAATCAAAAATATCTGTCTAATAACACTGTGTTTAAACATACTTCTTTAAAAAAAAAAAAAGATTTATTTATTTACTTGAGAGTAAGTGCGAGTACGGAAAGGGCAGAGAGGGAGGGAGAGAATTGCCAGCAGACTCCCTGCTGAGCACGGAGCCGGACATGGGGCTCAAGCCCATGGACCCTGGGATTGTGACCTGAGCTGAAATCAAAGAGTTGGATGCTTACCTGACTGAGCCACCCAGGCCCCCCCTAAAAATACTTCAGGAGCAAGCAGAAGCACTTTGTACCTCCTGCCTTCCCTCTTTGTGTGTGGCAATCTCTACTGAAAACCTTGCACTTGGGAGAAGCTCTAGGAAGATGGGAGGCAGTGTTACAAAAGCTCCAGGTAACCATACCACACTGGTAACCCATATTATAGACATTCCCACGTTGGTGGAGAGCGTGCACCTTCCGGTCAGACCTCTTTGGGGTCTTAGCTCCTCTGCTAGCTCTATGACCTCAGGCAAGTGATTTTTTAACCTCTCTATGCTTTCATTTCCATTTGGGAAGTGAGAGAATAGAGCCTATCTCATGGATTTGTTGGGAGTGAATGAAGTAATATATATAAAGTGTTTAGCAGAGTCCTTGATACATGAGAGTAGTTGTTAGTATTACTGTTTTTGTTGTTATTTCTCTTTGTTACCAGGTGCTCTCTGGAGCTGATACCTTCTGGTGAAGGTGGTTTAAAGTCTCATCAATGCAGAGGCTACAAACCTTTTTAAAATATATTTTTTTAAAGCGGGGGGCTGGCTGGCTCAGTCAGTAGATCATACCAACTCTTGATCGTGGAGTCATGAGTTCGAGCCTCACTTTGGACCTAGAGCTTCTTCAGAATAAAAAAAATACATTTTTAAAAAATATTTTATTTATTTGACAGAGAGAAAAAGAGCCAGAGAGGGAACACAAGCAGGGGGAGTGAGAGAAGGAGAAGCAGGCTTCCCGCCGAGCAGGATATGGGACTCAATCCCGGGTCTCCGGGATCATGACCTGAGCCGAAGGCAGTCGCTTAACCAACTGAACCACCCAGGTGTCCCCAAAAAATACATCTTTAAAAGAAAATGCCTCATGTAGTTCAGCCTTGTTATCCAAAAGATCAAATTCTTGTGCCTCTTTTCAAGTTCTTCTTGGAAAGTAATTAGTGGGAATATTAAATAAGTTCAATTTTCATCATTCTAGGTCTCACAAAATACACACATTTTTTTCCCCTTTTCTTTTCTCTTTCTCTTAGCTTTCTGGGTGTCTATGGGGGGAACCTTCAGGGAAGAAAAGGTTACCAGATTCATAAACCAGTTTTCCAATTACTGAGCTTTTGCAAAAAAAGATGCCATAATTGCTCAAGGTGAAGGGGAAAGAAAGAGATACGAAAGTGATTTATCAGGAGGATCGATGGTAGAAACTTTCTGAAGGCCCAAGGAGTATTTTTCCCTGTCTTACCTGTCAGCAGACAGGAGGGGGAAAAGTGCATACTAAACAGAAAATCCTAAATACTTGTGTAGCAACCCTCCTTATGCTAGATTTTTCTTCCCTGTTTCCACACACACACACACACTGCAGGGGATAACTTTGTCATGACCTTCCAGCTCAAGTGAGGGATAAGGTTGAGTTGAATGCCCAGAGAGGGGGAGTTCGTCTGCTCTGGTATGAATGGCAAGGACAAGCTTGGAAAATCAAAATAAACCAAGAAGGATACGAGAAGAGAAATTATCTGGAACTGGTGTGCTTTGATTTACTGTTATTTCCCACATCCTTTGATACACTCTCCATCCTCAGAAGGCCAAATGTGGACGAGGCCAAGGCAATCGCTTACAGACATCTGGCTCGACATTGGCTATTGAGTATCTTCTGGCTGAGCTTGTGGTTTTTTTCCCCCGATGGAATGAAACTTGCTCTCTGGGGGTCTGATGAGCACCTGGGTGTTTTGTCTTTTGAAGCAATGATGGGAATTTTTCCGGCAGTAGCCTTCTAGAACTCACAAAGCTATGAATTTAAAACTCCTTTCACTGACTTCAGGTGAGCAAAGCCTTACCAATTGGGTTAAAGTTCAACTTGGTTTACTTTTTGTATACTGTTTATGTTGTATGATCTATGTTTATTTATTCAGTAAATATTTACTGGGCAGTATGCCTAGGCAGAGTATCCCTGAGCATATAATAAACTGGACAGAGGTACCCCTGCCTTCATTAACTTTACAACCTATCAGGGAAAAGGATTATTAGTCTACTGTGATTGAATATGATGAAGCTAATATATTGGTATTTAATAACAGCAAAATTTAAGGGAATGATTATCAGGAGTCAGGTACAAAACATATCACATATATTAACTCATTTACTCCCTATGCTAATCAGATAAAGCTAATAATTTCTCATCTCCATTTAACAGATGAGGAATCTGAAGCAGAGAGAAGAAATGACTTGTCTGAAATTACGAACTAGTAGGCAGTAGAGCCGTGTGATGGACCTGGGCAGTCCGACTTCACAGCCAGTGCTATTAGCCATTATGCTGTAATTAAAGCAGCTCTAAGTGCACAGGGTCTGGGACAGAGCTCTTTAATTAGCAGGCCTGAGGCTGGGAAGTGTAGGCTTATCCAATATAAACACTTTCAGCTTAAGTAATGCTCAATCAACAGTAGCATAAACAAGGAAGGAGTTATTTTTCTACAGCAAAATGTCGGGTGGTGCTTCTATCATTGGTACAGAGGTTGTAGGAAGCTTGAGTTCCAGGAGGCACCTCTTTTCTTCGTCCCACTGCTCTACAGCTGGTTCAGTTCTCTAGCTCATCTCCATTGGGTTGAGAGTTTTTGCTTACATACCTTCCTCTTATCAGGAAGGGAAAACCTTTCCCGATGTTCCATAGTCAGAACTTTTCCAAATAATTAGCCAGAACTGGGTTATATGCCCACCTCCAGACTAGACCAGGGCCTGCCTTCCCTGAGACTCAGGGGTTTCTGTGAATCTGTAAACAAAAAGAAAAGAAAGAGTGAATTTCGAGTCGGTAACCAATAGGGTCTGTCAGAAGGAATTCCATGTGCAGAAACTATGCAGAAAACCAGAATGTGACAAAAACAAGGGGTGGGAAGAGGCTTCGTGTGGCTGGAGACAAACCTGACAGGTGGCAAGAGATGAGTGGGAGAGGTGAGAGCCCTGCACCATGAAGGACCGCGCACGCCATTTTAGTCAGTAGATGAAGGAGAATTTTAGACAGGCCATGACCTGAGATGACTTGTTTAGAAAGATCATTTCTGGTAGCTCAGTGAAGAATATTTGAAGGGAACAAGAAAGATAAGAGACAGGAGAGAGGTAGGCCACCATATTTGGGAGGGAGAACCAAAGACGGTGATTAGATTTGGGAGCAAGGGCCCAAGGGACACAAGAGAACTTCGAGGAATATTATCTGCATTTCCACTAGTAAAAACACAAAAAGACAGAACTGCTGAAACTAAGCCTTGAGAATCAAGTTCATAATAGTGAGTTGGCAATTACTGCAGAAGGAAATCCGCAAAGACCATTCATTTTAGTAAATCTGAATTATAGATATATCTATAAATCTATATTTTTTTTCTTTTTTTTTTTTCCAGTGTTTCAAGATTCATTCCCCATTCCCCACACCCAGTGCTCCACGCTTTAGGTGTCCCCAGTACCCACCACCAGGCTCTCCCA